>JAXIVJ010001274.1:52500-67500 GCA_036785665.1 Chirona hameri | reverse complement strand
TGTGTGTGTGTGTAGTAACTGAGGCGTGTAGTAGTGTAGTGTGTGCGTGTGGGTGTGTAGTACCTGAGGCGTGTAGTATTGTAGTGTAGTGTGTGTGTGTGTAGTAACTGAGGCGTGTAGTGTTGTAGTGTAGTGTGTGTCTGTGTGTGTGTGTGTGTAGTAACCGAGGCGTGTAGTAGTGTAGTGTAGTGTGTGTGTAGTAACTGAGGCGTGTAGTATTGTAGTGTAGTGTGTGCGTTTGTAGTAACTGAGGCGTGTAGTAGTGTGGTGTAGTGTAGTGTGTGTGTGTGTGTAGTACCTGAGGCGTGTAGTAGTGTAGTGTAGTGTAGTGTAGTGTAGTGTAGTGTAGTGTGTGTGTGTGTGTAGTAACTGAGGCGTGTAGTAGTGTAGTGTAGTGTGTGTGTGTGTGTGTGTAGTACCTGATGCGTGTAGTAGTGTAGTGTAGTGTAGTGTGTGTGTAGTAACTGAAGCGTGTATTAGTGTAGTGTAGTGTAGTATGTGTGTGTGTAGTAACTGAGGCGTGTAGTATCGTAATGTAGTGTAGTGTGTGTGTGTGTAGTAACTGAGGCGTCTAGTAGTGTAGTGTAGTGTGGGTGTGTGTGTGTGTAGTAACTGAGGCGTGCAGTAGTGTAATGTAGTGTAGTGTGTGTGTGTAGTAACTGAGGCGTGTAGTAGTGTAGTGTAGTGTGTGTGTGTGTGTGTAGTAACTGAGGCGTGTAGTAGTGTAGTGTAGTGTAGTGTGTGTGTGTGTGTGTGTAGTTACTGAGGCGTGTAGCATTGTAGTCTAGTGTGTGTGTGTGTGTAGTAACTGAGGCGTGTAGTAATGTAGTGTAGTGGGTGTGTGTGTGTGTGTGTGTGTGTGTGTGTGTGTGTGTGTGTGTGTGTGTGTGTGTGTGTGTGTGTGTGTGTGTGTGTGTAGTAACTGAGGCGTGTAGTAGTGTATTGTAGTGTGTGTGTGTGTGTGTGTGTGTGTGTGTGTGTGTGTAGTAACTGAGGCGTGTAGTATTGTAGTGTAGTGTGTGTGTGTGTGTAGTAACTGAGGCGTGTAGTAGTGTAGTGTAGTGTGTGTGTGTGTGTGTAGTAACTGAGGCGTGTAGTAGTGTAATGTAGTGTAGTGTGTGTGTGTGTGTGTAGTAACTGAGGCGTGTATTAGTGTAGTGTAGTGTAGTGTAGTGTGTTTGTGTGTGTGTGTGTGTGTGTGTGTGTGTGTGTGTGTGTGTGTGTGTGTGTGTGTGTGTGTGTGTGTGTGTGTGTGTGTGTGTGTGTGTAGTATCTGAGGCGTGTAGTATTGTAGTATAGTGTAGTGTGTGTGTGTAGTAACTGAGGCGTGTAGTATTGTAGTGTAGTGTGTGTGTGTGTGTATGTGTAGTAACTGAGGCGAGTAGTAGTGTAGTGTAGTGTAGTGTGTGTGTGTGTGTAGTAACTGAGGCGTGTAGTAGTGTAGTATGTGTGTGTGTAGTAACTGAGGCGTGTAGTAGTGTAGTGTAGTGTAGTGTGTGTGTGTAGTAACTGAGGCGTGTAGTATTGTAGTGTAGTGTGTGTGTGTGTGTGTGTGTGTAGTAACTGAGGCGTACAGTAGTGTAGAGTAGTGTGTGTGTGTGGGTGTGTGTGTAGTAACTGAGGCGTGTAGTAGTGTAGTGTAGTGTGTATTTGTGTGTAGTAACTGAGGCGTGTAGTATTGTAGTGTAGTGTGTGTGTGTGTAGTAACTGAGGCGTGTAGTATTGTAGTGTAGTGTGTGTCTGTGTGTGTGTGTAGTAAATGAGGCGTGTAGGAGTGTAGTGTAGTGTGTGTGTGTGTGTAATAACTGAGGCGTGTAGTTTTGTAGTGTAGTGTGTGCGTGTGTAGTAACTGAGGCGTGTAGTAGTGTAGTGTAGTGTGTGTGTGTGTGTGTGTGTGTGTGTGTGTGTATGTGTAGTACCTGAGGCGTGTAGTAGTGTAGTGTAGTGTGTGTGTGTGTGTGTGTGTGTGTTTGTGTGTGTAGTAACTGAGGCGTGTAGTATTGTAGTGTAGTGTGTGTGTGTGTAGTACCTGAGGCGTGTAGTATTGTATTGTAGTGTGTTTGTGTGTGGAGTAACTGAGGCGTGTAGTAGTGTAGTGTAGTGTGTGTGTGTGTGTGTGTGTGTGTAGTAACTGAGGCGTGTAGTATTGTAGTGTAGTGTGTGTGGTGTGTGTGTAGTAAATGAGGCGTGTATTAGTGTAGTGTAGTGTGTGTGTGTGTGTAGTAACTGAGGCGTGTAGTAGAGTAGTGTGGTGTGTGTGTGTGGGTGTGTAGTACCTGAGGCGTGTAGTATTGTATTATAGTGTGTGTGTGTGTAGTAACTGGGGCGTGTAGTATTGTAGTGTAGTGTGTGTCTGTGTGTGTGTGTGTGTGTGTAGTAACTGAGGCGTGTAGTAGTGTAGTGTAGTGTGTGTGTGTGTGTGTAGTAACTGAGGCGTGTAGTATTGTAGTGTAGTGTGTGCGTGTGTAGTAACTGAGGCGTGTAGTAGTGTGGTGTAGTGTAGTGTGTGTGTGTGTGTGTGTAGTACCCTAGGCGTGTAGTAGTGTAGTGTAGCGTAGTGTAGTGAGTTGTAGTGTAGTGTGTGTGTGTGTAGTAACTGAGGCGTGTAGTAGTGTAGTGTAGTGTAGTGTGTGTGTGTGTGCGTGTAGTAGCTGAGGCGTGTAGTAGTGTAGTGTAGTGTGTGTGTGTGTGTGTGTGTGTGTGTGTGTAGTAACTGTTCGCGAACCGCGGGACCAACGCCACCAAGCATCCGGCGGGGAGACCGCCGCTGACAAGCAGACAGTGTGTAGTAACTGAGGCGTGTAGTAGTGTATTGTAGTGTAGTGTGTGTGTGTGTGTGTAGTAACTGAGGCGTGTAGTAGTGTAGTGTAGTTTAGTTTGTCTGTGTGTAGTACCTGAGGCGTGTAGTATTGTAGTGTAGTGTGTGTGTGTGTGTGTATGTAGTAACTGAGGCGTGTAGTATTGTAGTGTAGTGTGTATGTGTGTAGTAACTGAGGCGTGTAGTAGTGTAGTGTAGTGTGTGTGTGTATGTGTGTAGTAACTGAGGCGTGTAGTATTGTAGTGTAGTGTGTGTGTGTGTGTGTGTAGTAACTGAGGCGTGTAGTATTATAGTGTAGTGTGTGTGTGTGTGTAGTACCTGAGGCGTGTAGTATTGTAGTGTAGTGTTTGTGTGTGTGTGTAGTAACTGAGGCGTGTAGTAGTGTAGTGTAGTGTGTGTGTGTGTGTGTGTGTGTAGTAACTGAGGCGTGTAGTATTGAAGTGTAGTGTGTGTGTGTGTGTGTGTGTGTGTGTGTGTGTGTGTGTGTGTGTGTGTGTGTGTGTGTGTGTGTGTGTGTGTGTGTGTGTGTGTGTGTGTGTGTGTGTGTGTGTGTGTGTGTAGTAACTGAGGCGTGGAGTATTGAAGTGTAGTGTGTGTGTGTGTGTGTGTGTGTAGTACCTGAGGCGTGTAGCATTGTAGTGTAGTGTGTGTGTGTGTAGTACCTGAGGCGTGTAGTATTGTAGTGTAGTGTGTGTGTGTGTGTGTGTGTGTGTGTGTGTGTGTGTAGTAACTGAGGCGTGTAGTAGTGTAGTGTAGTGTGTGTGTGTGTGTGTGTGTGTGTGTGTGTGTGTGTGTGTGTGTGTGTGTGTGTGTGTGTGTGTGTGTGTGTGTAGTAACTGAGGCGTGTATTAGGGTAGTGTAGTGTGTGTGTGTGTGTGTAGTAACTGAGGCGTGTAGTAGTGTAGTGTGTGCGTGTGGGTGTGTAGTACCTGAGGCGTGTAGTATTGTAGTGTAGTGTGTGTGTGTGTAGTAACTGAGGCGTGTAGTGTTGTAGTGTAGTGTGTGTCTGTGTGTGTGTGTGTGTAGTAACCGAGGCGTGTAGTAGTGTAGTGTAGTGTGTGTGTAGTAACTGAGGCGTGTAGTATTGTAGTGTAGTGTGTGCGTTTGTAGTAACTGAGGCGTGTAGTAGTGTGGTGTAGTGTAGTGTGTGTGTGTGTGTAGTACCTGAGGCGTGTAGTAGTGTAGTGTAGTGTAGTGTAGTGTAGTGTAGTGTAGTGTGTGTGTGTGTGTAGTAACTGAGGCGTGTAGTAGTGTAGTGTAGTGTGTGTGTGTGTGTGTGTAGTACCTGATGCGTGTAGTAGTGTAGTGTAGTGTGTGTGTGTAGTAACTGTTTGCGAACCGCGGGACCAACGCCACCAAGCATCCGGCGGGGAGACCGCCGCTGACAGGCAGACAGTGTGTAGTAACTGAGGCGTGTAGTAGTGTATTGTAGTGTTGTGTGTGTGTGTGTGTGTAGTAACTGAGGCGTGTAGTAGTGTAGTGTAGTGTAGTTTGTGTGTGTGTAGTACCTAAGGCGTGTAGTATTGTAGTGTAGTGTGTGTGTGTGTAGTAACTGAGGCGTGTAGTAGTGTAGTGTAGTGTGTGTGTGTGTGTGTGTGTGTGTGTGTGTGTGTGTGTGTGTGTGTGTGTGTGTGTGTGTGTGTGTGTGTGTGTGTGTGTGTGTGTGTGTGTGTGTGTGTGTGTGTGTGTGTGTGTGTGTGTGTGTGTGTGTGTGTGTGTGTGTGTGTGTGTGTGTGTGTGTGTGTGTGTGTGTGTGTGTGTGTGTGTGTGTGTGTGTGTGTGTGTGTGTGTGTGTGTGTGTGTGTGTGTGTGTGTGTGTGTGTGTGTGTGTGTGTGTGTGTGTGTGTGTGTGTGTGTGTGTGTGTGTGTGTGTGTGTGTGTGTGTGTGTGTGTGTGTGTGTGTGTGTGTGTGTGTGTGTGTGTGTGTGTGTGTGTGTGTGTGTGTGTGTGTGTGTGTGTGTGTGTGTGTGTGTGTGTGTGTGTGTGTGTGTGTGTGTGTGTGTGTGTGTGTGTGTGTGTGTGTGTGTGTGTGTGTGTGTGTGTGTGTGTGTGTGTGTGTGTGTGTGTGTGTGTGTGTGTGTGTGTGTGTGTGTGTGTGTAGTAACTGAGGCGTGTAGTATTGTAGTATAGTGTAGTGTGTGTGTGTAGTAACTGAGGCGTGTAGTATTGTAGTGTAGTGTGTGTGTGTGTGTATGTGTAGTAACTGAGGCGAGTAGTAGTGTAGTGTAGTGTAGTGTGTGTGTGTGTGTAGTAACTGAGGCGTGTAGTAGTGTAGTATGTGTGTGTGTAGTAACTGAGGCGTGTAGTAGTGTAGTGTAGTGTAGTGTGTGTGTGTGTAGTAACTGAGGCGTGTAGTATTGTAGTGTAGTGTGTGTGTGTGTGTGTGTGTAGTAACTGAGGCGTACAGTAGTGTAGAGTAGTGTGTGTGTGTGGGTGTGTGTGTAGTAACTGAGGCGTGTAGTAGTGTAGTGTAGTGTGTATTTGTGTGTAGTAACTGAGGCGTGTAGTATTGTAGTGTAGTGTGTGTGTGTGTAGTAACTGAGGCGTGTAGTATTGTAGTGTAGTGTGTGTCTGTGTGTGTGTGTAGTAAATGAGGCGTGTAGGAGTGTAGTGTAGTGTGTGTGTGTGTGTAATAACTGAGGCGTGTAGTTTTGTAGTGTAGTGTGTGCGTGTGTAGTAACTGAGGCGTGTAGTAGTGTAGTGTAGTGTGTGTGTGTGTGTGTGTGTGTATGTGTAGTACCTGAGGCGTGTAGTAGTGTAGTGTAGTGTGTGTGTGTGTGTGTGTGTGTTTGTGTGTGTAGTAACTGAGGCGTGTAGTATTGTAGTGTAGTGTGTGTGTGTGTAGTACCTGAGGCGTGTAGTATTGTATTGTAGTGTGTTTGTGTGTGGAGTAACTGAGGCGTGTAGTAGTGTAGTGTAGTGTGTGTGTGTGTGTGTGTGTGTGTGTGTAGTAACTGAGGCGTGTAGTATTGTAGTGTAGTGTGTGTGGTGTGTGTGTAGTAAATGAGGCGTAGTATTGTAGTGTAGTGTGTGTGGTGTGTGTGTAGTAAATGAGGCGTGTATTAGTGTAGTGTAGTGTGTGTGTGTGTGTAGTAACTGAGGCGTGTAGTAGAGTAGTGTGGTGTGTGTGTGTGGGTGTGTAGTACCTGAGGCGTGTAGTATTGTATTATAGTGTGTGTGTGTGTGTAGTAACTGGGGCGTGTAGTATTGTAGTGTAGTGTGTGTCTGTGTGTGTGTGTGTGTGTGTAGTAACTGAGGCGTGTAGTAGTGTAGTGTAGTGTGTGTGTGTGTGTAGTAACTGAGGCGTGTAGTATTGTAGTGTAGTGTGTGCGTGTGTAGTAACTGAGGCGTGTAGTAGTGTGGTGTAGTGTAGTGTGTGTGTGTGTGTATGTGTAGTACCCTAGGCGTGTAGTAGTGTAGTGTAGCGTAGTGTAGTGAGTTGTAGTGTAGTGTGTGTGTGTGTAGTAACTGAGGCGTGTAGTAGTGTAGTGTAGTGTAGTGTGTGTGTGTGTGCGTGTAGTAGCTGAGGCGTGTAGTAGTGTAGTGTAGTGTGTGTGTGTGTGTGTGTGTGTGTGTGTGTGTGTGTAGTAACTGTTCGCGAACCGCGGGACCAACGCCACCAAGCATCCGGCGGGGAGACCGCCGCTGACAAGCAGACAGTGTGTAGTAACTGAGGCGTGTAGTAGTGTATTGTAGTGTAGTGTGTGTGTGTGTGTGTAGTAACTGAGGCGTGTAGTAGTGTAGTGTAGTTTAGTTTGTGTGTGTGTAGTACCTGAGGCGTGTAGTATTGTAGTGTAGTGTGTGTGTGTGTGTGTATGTAGTAACTGAGGCGTGTAGTATTGTAGTGTAGTGTGTATGTGTGTAGTAACTGAGGCGTGTAGTAGTGTAGTGTAGTGTGTGTGTGTATGTGTGTAGTAACTGAGGCGTGTAGTATTGTAGTGTAGTGTGTGTGTGTGTGTGTGTAGTAACTGAGGCGTGTAGTATTATAGTGTAGTGTGTGTGTGTGTGTAGTACCTGAGGCGTGTAGTATTGTAGTGTAGTGTTTGTGTGTGTGTGTAGTAACTGAGGCGTGTAGTAGTGTAGTGTAGTGTGTGTGTGTGTGTGTGTGTGTAGTAACTGAGGCGTGTAGTATTAAAGTGTAGTGTGTGTGTGTGTGTGTGTGTGTGTGTGTGTGTGTGTGTGTGTGTGTGTGTGTGTGTGTGTGTGTGTGTGTGTGTGTGTGTGTGTGTGTGTGTGTGTGTGTGTGTGTGTGTGTGTGTGTGTGTGTGTGTGTGTGTGTGTGTGTGTGTGTAGTAACTGAGGCGTGGAGTATTGAAGTGTAGTGTGTGTGTGTGTGTGTGTAGTACCTGAGGCGTGTAGCATTGTAGTGTAGTGTGTGTGTGTGTAGTACCTGAGGCGTGTAGTATTGTAGTGTAGTGTGTGTGTGTGTGTGTGTGTGTGTGTGTGTGTGTGTAGTAACTGAGGCGTGTAGTAGTGTAGTGTAGTGTGTGTGTGTGTGTGTGTGTGTGTGTGTGTGTGTGTGTGTGTGTGTGTGTGTGTGTGTGTGTGTGTGTGTGTGTGTAGTAACTGAGGCGTGTATTAGGGTAGTGTAGTGTGTGTGTGTGTGTGTGTAGTAACTGAGGCGTGTAGTAGTGTAGTGTGTGCGTGTGGGTGTGTAGTACCTGAGGCGTGTAGTATTGTAGTGTAGTGTGTGTGTGTGTAGTAACTGAGGCGTGTAGTGTTGTAGTGTAGTGTGTGTCTGTGTGTGTGTGTGTGTAGTAACCGAGGCGTGTAGTAGTGTAGTGTAGTGTGTGTGTAGTAACTGAGGCGTGTAGTATTGTAGTGTAGTGTGTGCGTTTGTAGTAACTGAGGCGTGTAGTAGTGTGGTGTAGTGTAGTGTGTGTGTGTGTGTGTAGTACCTGAGGCGTGTAGTAGTGTAGTGTAGTGTAGTGTAGTGTAGTGTAGTGTAGTGTGTGTGTGTGTGTAGTAACTGAGGCGTGTAGTAGTGTAGTGTAGTGTGTGTGTGTGTGTGTGTAGTACCTGATGCGTGTAGTAGTGTAGTGTAGTGTGTGTGTGTAGTAACTGTTTGCGAACCGCGGGACCAACGCCACCAAGCATCCGGCGGGGAGACCGCCGCTGACAGGCAGACAGTGTGTAGTAACTGAGGCGTGTAGTAGTGTATTGTAGTGTTGTGTGTGTGTGTGTGTGTAGTAACTGAGGCGTGTAGTAGTGTAGTGTAGTGTAGTTTGTGTGTGTGTAGTACCTGAGGCGTGTAGTATTGTAGTGTAGTGTGTGTGCGTGTAGTAACTGAGGCGTGTAGTAGTGTAGTGTAGTGTGTGTGTGTGTGTGTGTGTGTGTGTGTGTGTGTGTGTGTGTGTGTGTGTGTGTGTGTGTGTGTGTGTGTGTGTGTGTGTGTGTGTGTGTGTGTGTGTGTGTGTGTGTGTGTGTGTGTGTGTGTGTGTGTGTGTGTGTGTGTGTGTGTGTGTGTGTGTGTGTGTGTGTGTGTGTGTGTGTGTGTGTGTGTGTGTGTGTGTGTGTGTGTGTGTGTGTGTGTGTGTGTGTGTGTGTGTGTGTGTGTGTGTGTGTGTGTGTGTGTGTGTGTGTGTGTGTGTGTGTGTGTTGTGTGTGTGTGTGTGTGTGTGTGTGTGTGTGTGTGTGTGTGTGTGTGTGTGTGTGTGTGTGTGTGTGTGTGTGTGTGTGTGTGTGTGTGTGTGTGTGTGTGTGTGTGTGTGTGTGTGTGTGTGTGTGTGTGTGTGTGTGTGTGTGTGTGTGTGTGTGTGTGTGTGTGTGTGTGTGTGTGTGTGTGTGTGTGTGTGTGTGTGTGTGTGTGTGTGTGTGTGTGTGTGTGTGTGTGTGTGTGTGTGTGTGTGTGTGTGTGTGTGTGTGTGTGTGTGTGTGTGTGTGTGTGTGTGTGTGTGTGTGTGTGTGTGTGTGTGTGTGTGTGTGTGTGTGTGTGTGTGTGTGTGTGTGTGTGTGTGTGTGTGTGTGTGTGTGTGTGTGTGTGTGTGTGTGTGTGTGTGTGTGTGTGTGTGTGTGTGTGTGTGTGTGTGTGTGTGTGTGTGTGTGTGTGTGTGTGTGTGTGTGTGTGTGTGTGTGTGTGTGTGTGTGTGTGTGTGTGTGTGTGTGTGTGTGTGTGTGTGTGTGTGTGTGTGTGTGTGTGTGTGTGTGTGTGTGTGTGTGTGTGTGTGTGTGTGTGTGTGTGTGTGTGTGTGTGTGTGTGTGTGTGTGTGTGTGTGTGTGTGTGTGTGTGTGTGTGTGTGTGTGTGTGTGTGTGTGTGTGTGTGTGTGTGTGTGTGTGTGTGTGTGTGTGTGTGTGTGTGTGTGTGTGTGTGTGTGTGTGTGTGTGTGTGTGTGTGTGTGTGTGTGTGTGTGTGTGTGTGTGTGTGTGTGTGTGTGTGTGTGTGTGTGTGTGTGTGTGTGTGTGTGTGTGTGTGTGTGTGTGTGTGTGTGTGTGTGTGTGTGTGTGTGTGTGTGTGTGTGTGTGTGTGTGTGTGTGTGCTGTGTGTGTGTGTGTGTGTGTGTGTGTGTGTGTGTGTGTGTGTGTGTGTGTGTGTGTGTGTGTGTGTGTGTGTGTGTGTGTGTGTGTGTGTGTGTGTGTGTGTGTGTGTGTGTGTGTGTGTGTGTGTGTGTGTGTGTGTGTGTGTGTGTGTGTGTGTGTGTGTGTGTGTGTGTGTGTGTGTGTGTGTGTGTGTGTGTGTGTGTGTGTGTGTGTGTGTGTGTGTGTGTGTGTGTGTGTGTGTGTGTGTGTGTGTGTGTGTGTGTGTGTGTGTGTGTGTGTGTGTGTGTGTGTGTGTGTGTGTGTGTGTGTGTGTGTGTGTGTGTGTGTGTGTGTGTGTGTGTGTGTGTGTGTGTGTGTGTGTGTGTGTGTGTGTGTGTGTGTGTGTGTGTGTGTGTGTGTGTGTGTGTGTGTGTGTGTGTGTGTGTGTGTGTGTGTGTGTGTGTGTGTGTGTGTGTGTGTGTGTGTGTGTGTGTGTGTGTGTGTGTGTGTGTGTGTGTGTGTGTGTGTGTGTGTGTGTGTGTGTGTGTGTGTGTGTGTGTGTGTGTGTGTGTGTGTGTGTGTGTGTGTGTGTGTGTGTGTGTGTGTGTGTGTGTGTGTGTGTGTGTGTGTGTGTGTGTGTGTGTGTGTGTGTGTGTGTGTGTGTGTGTGTGTGTGTGTGTGTGTGTGTGTGTGTGTGTGTGTGTGTGTGTGTGTGTGTGTGTGTGTGTGTGTGTGTGGTGTGTGTGTGTGTGTGTGTGTGTGTGTGTGTGTGTGTGTGTGTGTGTGTGTGTGTGTGTGTGTGTGTGTGTGTGTGTGTGTGTGTGTGTGTGTGGTGTGTGTGTGTGTGTGTGTGTGTGTGTGTGTGTGTGTGTGTGTGTGTGTGTGTGTGTGTGTGTGTGTGTGTGTGTGTGTGTGTGTGTGTGTGTGTGTGTGTGTGGTGTGTGTGTGTGTGTGTGTGTGTGTGTGTGTGTGTGTGTGTGTGTGTGTGTGTGTGTGTGTGTGTGTGTGTGTGTGTGTGTGTGTGTGTGTGTGTGTGTGTGTGTGTGTGTGTGTGTGTGTGTGTGTGTGTGTGTGTGTAGTAACTGAGGCGTGTAGTAGTGTAGTGTAGTGTGTGTGTGTGTAGTAACTGAGGCGTGTAGTAGTGTAGTGTAGTGTAGTGTGTGTGTAGTAACTGAAGCGTGTATTAGTGTAGTGTAGTGTAGTATGTGTGTGTGTAGTAACTGAGGCGTGTAGTATCGTAATGTAGTGTAGTGTGTGTGTGTGTAGTAACTGAGGCGTCTAGTAGTGTAGTGTAGTGTGGGTGTGTGTGTGTGTAGTAACTGAGGCGTGCAGTAGTGTAATGTAGTGTAGTGTGTGTGTGTAGTAACTGAGGCGTGTAGTAGTGTAGTGTAGTGTGTGTGTGTGTGTGTAGTAACTGAGGCGTGTAGTAGTGTAGTGTAGTGTAGTGTGTGTGTGTGTGTGTGTAGTTACTGAGGCGTGTAGCATTGTAGTCTAGTGTGTGTGTGTGTAGTAACTGAGGCGTGTAGTAATGTAGTGTAGTGGGTGTGTGTGTGTGTGTGTGTGTGTGTGTGTGTGTGTGTGTGTGTGTGTGTGTGTGTGTGTGTGTGTGTGTGTGTGTGTGTGTGTGTAGTAACTGAGGCGTGTAGTAGTGTATTGTAGTGTGTGTGTGTGTGTGTGTGTGTGTGTGTGTGTGTAGTAACTGAGGCGTGTAGTATTGTAGTGTAGTGTGTGTGTGTGTGTAGTAACTGAGGCGTGTAGTAGTGTAGTGTAGTGTGTGTGTGTGTGTGTAGTAACTGAGGCGTGTAGTAGTGTAATGTAGTGTAGTGTGTGTGTGTGTGTGTAGTAACTGAGGCGTGTATTAGTGTAGTGTAGTGTAGTGTAGTGTGTGTGTGTGTGTGTGTGTGTGTGTGTGTGTGTGTGTGTGTGTGTGTGTGTGTGTGTGTGTGTGTGTGTGTGTGTGTGTGTGTGTGTGTGTGTGTGTGTGTGTGTGTGTGTGTGTGTGTGTGTAGTAACTGAGGCGTGTAGTATTGTAGTATAGTGTAGTGTGTGTGTGTAGTAACTGAGGCGTGTAGTATTGTAGTGTAGTGTGTGTGTGTGTGTATGTGTAGTAACTGAGGCGAGTAGTAGTGTAGTGTAGTGTAGTGTGTGTGTGTGTGTAGTAACTGAGGCGTGTAGTAGTGTAGTATGTGTGTGTGTAGTAACTGAGGCGTGTAGTAGTGTAGTGTAGTGTAGTGTGTGTGTGTAGTAACTGAGGCGTGTAGTATTGTAGTGTAGTGTATGTGTGTGTGTAGTAACTGAGGCGTGTAGTAGTGTAGTGTAGTGTAGTGTGTGTGTGTAGTAACTGAGGCGTGTAGTATTGTAGTGTAGTGTGTGTGTGTGTGTGTGTGTGTAGTAACTGAGGCGTACAGTAGTGTAGAGTAGTGTGTGTGTGTGGGTGTGTGTGTAGTAACTGAGGCGTGTAGTAGTGTAGTGTAGTGTGTATTTGTGTGTAGTAACTGAGGCGTGTAGTATTGTAGTGTAGTGTGTGTGTGTGTAGTAACTGAGGCGTGTAGTATTGTAGTGTAGTGTGTGTCTGTGTGTGTGTGTAGTAAATGAGGCGTGTAGGAGTGTAGTGTAGTGTGTGTGTGTGTGTGTGTGTGTGTGTGTATGTGTAGTACCTGAGGCGTGTAGTAGTGTAGTGTAGTGTGTGTGTGTGTGTGTGTGTGTGTGTTTGTGTGTGTAGTAACTGAGGCGTGTAGTATTGTAGTGTAGTGTGTGTGTGTGTAGTACCTGAGGCGTGTAGTATTGTATTGTAGTGTGTTTGTGTGTGGAGTAACTGAGGCGTGTAGTAGTGTAGTGTAGTGTGTGTGTGTGTGTGTGTGTGTGTGTGTGTAGTAACTGAGGCGTGTAGTATTGTAGTGTAGTGTGTGTGGTGTGTGTGTAGTAAATGAGGCGTGTATTAGTGTAGTGTAGTGTGTGTGTGTGTGTAGTAACTGAGGCGTGTAGTAGAGTAGTGTGGTGTGTGTGTGTGGGTGTGTAGTACCTGAGGCGTGTAGTATTGTATTATAGTGTGTGTGTGTGTAGTAACTGGGGCGTGTAGTATTGTAGTGTAGTGTGTGTCTGTGTGTGTGTGTGTGTGTGTAGTAACTGAGGCGTGTAGTAGTGTAGTGTAGTGTGTGTGTGTGTGTAGTAACTGAGGCGTGTAGTATTGTAGTGTAGTGTGTGCGTGTGTAGTAACTGAGGCGTGTAGTAGTGTGGTGTAGTGTAGTGTGTGTGTGTGTGTGTGTGTAGTACCCTAGGCGTGTAGTAGTGTAGTGTAGCGTAGTGTAGTGAGTTGTAGTGTAGTGTGTGTGTGTGTAGTAACTGAGGCGTGTAGTAGTGTAGTGTAGTGTAGTGTGTGTGTGTGTGCGTGTAGTAGCTGAGGCGTGTAGTAGTGTAGTGTAGTGTGTGTGTGTGTGTGTGTGTGTGTGTGTGTGTAGTAACTGTTCGCGAACCGCGGGACCAACGCCACCAAGCATCCGGCGGGGAGACCGCCGCTGACAAGCAGACAGTGTGTAGTAACTGAGGCGTGTAGTAGTGTATTGTAGTGTAGTGTGTGTGTGTGTGTGTGTAGTAACTGAGGTGTGTAGTAGTGTAGTGTAGTTTAGTTTGTGTGTGTGTAGTACCTGAGGCGTGTAGTATTGTAGTGTAGTGTGTGTGTGTGTGTGTATGTAGTAACTGAGGCGTGTAGTATTGTAGTGTAGTGTGTATGTGTGTAGTAACTGAGGCGTGTAGTAGTGTAGTGTAGTGTGTGTGTGTATGTGTGTAGTAACTGAGGCGTGTAGTATTGTAGTGTAGTGTGTGTGTGTGTGTGTGTAGTAACTGAGGCGTGTAGTATTATAGTGTAGTGTGTGTGTGTGTGTAGTACCTGAGGCGTGTAGTATTGTAGTGTAGTGTTTGTGTGTGTGTGTAGTAACTGAGGCGTGTAGTAGTGTAGTGTAGTGTGTGTGTGTGTGTGTGTGTGTAGTAACTGAGGCGTGTAGTATTGAAGTGTAGTGTGTGTGTGTGTGTGTGTGTGTGTGTGTGTGTGTGTGTGTGTGTGTGTGTGTGTGTGTGTGTGTGTGTGTGTGTGTGTGTGTGTGTGTGTGTGTGTGTGTGTGTGTGTGTGTGTGTGTGTGTGTGTGTAGTAACTGAGGCGTGGAGTATTGAAGTGTAGTGTGTGTGTGTGTGTGTGTGTAGTACCTGAGGCGTGTAGCATTGTAGTGTAGTGTGTGTGTGTGTAGTACCTGAGGCGTGTAGTATTGTAGTGTAGTGTGTGTGTGTGTGTGTGTGTGTGTGTGTGTGTGTGTAGTAACTGAGGCGTGTAGTAGTGTAGTGTAGTGTGTGTGTGTGTGTGTGTGTGTGTGTGTGTGTGTGTGTGTGTGTAGTAACTGAGGCGTGTATTAGGGTAGTGTAGTGTGTGTGTGTGTGTGTGTGTAGTAACTGAGGCGTGTAGTAGTGTAGTGTGTGCGTGTGGGTGTGTAGTACCTGAGGCGTGTAGTATTGTAGTGTAGTGTGTGTGTGTGTAGTAACTGAGGCGTGTAGTGTTGTAGTGTAGTGTGTGTCTGTGTGTGTGTGTGTGTAGTAACCGAGGCGTGTAGTAGTGTAGTGTAGTGTGTGTGTAGTAACTGAGGCGTGTAGTATTGTAGTGTAGTGTGTGCGTTTGTAGTAACTGAGGCGTGTAGTAGTGTGGTGTAGTGTAGTGTGTGTGTGTGTGTAGTACCTGAGGCGTGTAGTAGTGTAGTGTAGTGTAGTGTAGTGTAGTGTAGTGTAGTGTGTGTGTGTGTGTAGTAACTGAGGCGTGTAGTAGTGTAGTGTAGTGTGTGTGTGTGTGTGTAGTACCTGATGCGTGTAGTAGTGTAGTGTAGTGTGTGTGTGTAGTAACTGTTTGCGAACCGCGGGACCAACGCCACCAAGCATCCGGCGGGGAGACCGCCGCTGACAGGCAGACAGTGTGTAGTAACTGAGGCGTGTAGTAGTGTATTGTAGTGTTGTGTGTGTGTGTGTGTGTAGTAACTGAGGCGTGTAGTAGTGTAGTGTAGTGTAGTTTGTGTGTGTGTAGTACCTGAGGCGTGTAGTATTGTAGTGTAGTGTGTGTGTGTGTAGTAACTGAGGCGTGTAGTAGTGTAGTGTAGTGTGTGTGTGTGTGTGTGTGTGTGTGTGTGTGTGTGTGTGTGTGTGTGTGTGTGTGTGTGTGTGTGTGTGTGTGTGTGTGTGTGTGTGTGTGTGTGTGTGTGTGTGTGTGTGTGTGTGTGTGTGTGTGTGTGTGTGTGTGTGTGTGTGTGTGTGTGTGTGTGTGTGTGTGTGTGTGTGTGTGTGTGTGTGTGTGTGTGTGTGTGTGTGTGTGTGTGTGTGTGTGTGTGTGTGTGTGTGTGTGTGTGTGTGTGTGTGTGTGTGTGTGTGTGTGTGTGTGTGTGTGTGTGTGTGTGTGTGTGTGTGTGTGTGTGTGTGTGTGTGTGTGTGTGTGTGTGTGTGTGTGTGTGTGTGTGTGTGTGTGTGTGTGTGTGTGTGTGTGTGTGTGTGTGTGTGTGTGTGTGTGTGTGTGTGTGTGTGTGTGGTGTGTGTGTGTGTGTGTGTGTGTGTGTGTGTGTGTGTGTGTGTGTGTGTGTGTGTGTGTGTGTGTGTGTGTGTGTGTGTGTGTGTGTGTGTGTGTGTGTGTGTGTGTGTGTGTGTGTGTGTGTGTGTGTGTGTGTGTGTGTGTGTGTGTGTGTGTGTGTGTGTGTGTGTG
>JAXIVJ010001274.1:0-12500 GCA_036785665.1 Chirona hameri | reverse complement strand
ACTACACTACACTACTACACGCCTCAGTTACTACACACACACACACACACTACACTACACTACTGCACGCCTCAATTACTACACACACACACACACACACACACACACACACACACACACACACACACACACACACACACACACACACACACACACACACACACACACACACACACACTACACTACACTACTATACGCCTCAGTTACTACACACACACACACACACACACACACACACACACACACTCACTACACAACACTACTACACGCCTCAGTTACTACACACACACAAACTATACTACTACACCACACGCCTCAGTTACTACACACACATACACACACTACACTACAATACTACACGCCTCAGATACTACACACACACACACACTACACTACACTACACTACACTACACTTCTACACGCCTTAGTTACTACACCCACACACACAACACTACACTACCCTACTACACGCCTCAGTTACTACACACACAAACATACTACACTACACTACTACACGCCTCAGTTACTACCCACACACACACACATACACACACACACACACACACACACACACACACACACACACACACACACACACACACACACACACACACACACACACACACACACACACACACTACACTACACTACTACACGCCTCAGGTACTACACACACACACACACACTACTCTCCACTACACTACTACACGCCTCAGTTACTACACACACACACACACTACACTACAATACTACACGCCTCAGTTACTACACACACACACACACACACACACACACACACACACACACACTACACTACACTACTACACGCCTCAGTTACTACACACACACACACTACACAACACTACTACACGCCTCAGTTACTACACACACTACACTACACTACAATACTACACACCTCAGTTACTACACACACACACACACTACACTACTACACTACACGCCTCAGTTACTACACACACACACAATACACTACACTACTACACGCCCCAGTTACTACACACACACACACACACACTACACTACAATACTACACGCATCAGGTACTACACACACACACACTACACTACAATACTACACGCCTCAGTTACTACACACACACACACTGCAATACACTACACTACTACACGCCTCAGTTACTACACACACAAATACACACTACACTACAATACTACACGCCTCAGTTACTACAAACACACACTGCAATACACTACACTACTACACGCCTCAGGTACTACACACACACACACACACACTACACTACACTACTACACGCCTCAGTTACTACACACACACACACAAACACACACACACACTACACTACACTACACTACACTACACTACACTACACTACACTACACTACACTACTACACGCCCCAGTTACTACACACACACACACACACACACACTACACTACAATACTACACGCATCAGGTACTACACACACACACACTACACTACAATACTACACGCCTCAGTTACTACACACACACACACTGCAATACACTACACTACTACACGCCTCAGTTACTACACACACACACACACACACTACACTACACTACTACACGCCTCAGTTACTACACACACACACACAGACTACACTACAATACTACACACACACACACACACACACACACACACACACACACACACACACACACACACACACACACACACACACACACACACACACACACACACACACACACACACACACACACACACACACACACACACACACACACACACACACACACACACACACACACACACACACACACACACACACACACACACACACACACACACACACACACACACACACACACACACACACACACACACACACACACACACACACACACACACACACACACACACACACACACACACACACACACACACACACACACACACACACACACACACACACACACACACACACACACACACACACACACACACACACACACACACACACACACACACACACACACACACACACACACACACACACACACACACACACACACACACACACACACACACACACACACACACACACACACACACACACACACACACACACACACACACACACACACACACACACACACACACACACACACACACACACACACACACACACACACACACACACACACACACACACACACACACACACACACACACACACACACACACACACACACACACACACACACACACACACACACACACACACACACACACACACACACACACACACACACACACACACACACACACACACACACACACACACACACACACACACACACACACACACACACACACACACACACACACACACACACACACACACACACACACACACACACACACACACACACACACACACACACACACACACACACACACACACACACACACACACACACACACACACACACACACACACACACACACACACACACACACACACACACTACACTGCACTACTACACGCCTCAGTTACTAAACATACACACACTACACTACACTACACTACTACACGCATCAGTTACTACACACACACACACACTACACTACACTACTACACGCCTCAGGTACTACACACACACACACACACACACACACACACACACACACACACACACACACACACACACACACTACACTACAATACTACACGCCTCAGTTACTACACACACACTACACTACAATACAATACTACACGACTCAGTTACTACACACACACACTACACTACACTACTACACGCCTCAGTTACTACACACACACACACACACAATACACTACACTACTACACGCCCCAGTTACTACACACACACACACACAAACTACACTACACTACTACACGCCTCAGTTACTACACACACACTACACTACACTACAATACTACACGACTCAGTTACTACACACACACACACTACACTACACTACTACACGCCTCAGTTACTACACACACACACACACACAATACACTACAATACTACACGCCTCAGTTACTACACACACACACACTGCAATACACTACACTACTACACGCCTCAGTTACTACACACACAAATACACACTACACTACAATACTACACGCCTCAGTTACTACACACACACACACTGCAATACACTACACTACTACACGCCTCAGGTACTACACACACACACACACACACTACACTACACTACTACACGCCTCAGTTACTACACACACACACACACACACACACACACACACACACACACACACACACACACACACACACACACACACACACACACACACACACACACACACACACACACACACACTACACTACACTACACTACACTACACTACACTACTACACGCCTCAGTTACTACACACACACACACCACTCACACTACACTACACTACTACACGCCTCAGTTACTACACACACACACACACACTACACTAATACACGCCTCATTTACTGCACACACACACACACACACACACTACACTACAATACTACACGCCTCAGTTACTACACACACACACACACACACACACACACACACTACACTACAATACTACACGCCTCAGGTACTACACACACACACTACACTACAATACTACACGCCTCAGTTACTACACACACACACACTACACTACAATACTACACGCCTCAGGTACTACACACACACATACACTATAATTCAATTCTACACGCCTCAGTTACTACACACACACACGCACGCACACTACACTACAATACTACACGCCTCAGTTACTACACAGACACACAAACTACACTACACTACTACACGCCTCAGTTACTACACACACACACACACACTACACTACACTACTGCACGCCTCAATTACTACACACACACACACACACACACACACACACACACACACACACACACACACACACACACACACACACACACACACACACA
The DNA here is from genome assembly GCA_036785665.1 of Chirona hameri. NCBI lineage: Eukaryota > Metazoa > Arthropoda > Thecostraca > Balanomorpha > Balanidae > Chirona > Chirona hameri. The sequence continues at coordinate 8,525 of JAXIVJ010001274.1, read as the reverse complement.
CACACACACACACACACACACTACACTACACTACTATACGCCTCAGTTACTACACACACACACACACACACACACACACACACACACTCACTACACAACACTACTACACGCCTCAGTTACTACACACACACAAACTATACTACTACACCACACGCCTCAGTTACTACACACACATACACACACTACACTACAATACTACACGCCTCAGATACTACACACACACACACACTACACTACACTACACTACACTACACTTCTACACGCCTTAGTTACTACACCCACACACACAACACTACACTACCCTACTACACGCCTCAGTTACTACACACACAAACATACTACACTACACTACTACACGCCTCAGTTACTACCCACACACACACACATACACACACACACACACACACACACACACACACACACACACACACACACACACACACACACACACACACACACACACACACACACACACACACTACACTACACTACTACACGCCTCAGGTACTACACACACACACACACACTACTCTCCACTACACTACTACACGCCTCAGTTACTACACACACACACACACACTACACTACAATACTACACGCCTCAGTTACTACACACACACACACACACACACACACACACACACACACACACACTACACTACACTACTACACGCCTCAGTTACTACACACACACACACTACACAACACTACTACACGCCTCAGTTACTACACACACTACACTACACTACAATACTACACACCTCAGTTACTACACACACACACACACTACACTACTACACTACACGCCTCAGTTACTACACACACACACAATACACTACACTACTACACGCCCCAGTTACTACACACACACACACACACACTACACTACAATACTACACGCATCAGGTACTACACACACACACACTACACTACAATACTACACGCCTCAGTTACTACACACACACACACTGCAATACACTACACTACTACACGCCTCAGTTACTACACACACAAATACACACTACACTACAATACTACACGCCTCAGTTACTACAAACACACACTGCAATACACTACACTACTACACGCCTCAGGTACTACACACACACACACACACACTACACTACACTACTACACGCCTCAGTTACTACACACACACACACAAACACACACACACACTACACTACACTACACTACACTACACTACACTACACTACACTACACTACACTACTACACGCCCCAGTTACTACACACACACACACACACACACACTACACTACAATACTACACGCATCAGGTACTACACACACACACACTACACTACAATACTACACGCCTCAGTTACTACACACACACACACTGCAATACACTACACTACTACACGCCTCAGTTACTACACACACACACACACACACTACACTACACTACTACACGCCTCAGTTACTACACACACACACACAGACTACACTACAATACTACACGCCTCAGTTACTACACACACACACACACACACACACACACACACACACACACACACACACACACACACACACACACACACACACACACACACACACACACACACACACACACACACACACACACACACACACACACACACACACACACACACACACACACACACACACACACACACACACACACACACACACACACACACACACACACACACACACACACACACACACACACACACACACACACACACACACACACACACACACACACACACACACACACACACACACACACACACACACACACACACACACACACACACACACACACACACACACACACACACACACACACACACACACACACACACACACACACACACACACACACACACACACACACACACACACACACACACACACACACACACACACTACACTACTACACGCCTCAGTTACTACACACACACACACACTACACTACAATATTACACGCCTCAGTTACTACACACACACACACACACACACACACACACACACACACACACACACACACACACACACACACACACACACACACACACACACACACACACACACACACACACACACACACACACACACACACACACACACACACACACACACACACACACACACACACACACACACACACACACACACACACACACACACACACACACACACACACACACACACACACACACACACACACACACACACACACACACACACACACACACACACACACACACACACACACACACACACACACACACACACACACACACACACACACACACACACACACACACACACACACACACACACACACACACACACACACACACACACACACACACACACACACACACACACACACACACACACACACACACACACACACACACACACACACACACACACACACACACACACACACACACACACACACACACACACACACACACACACACACACACACACACACACACACACACACACACACACACACACACACACACACACACACACACACACACACACACACACACACACACACACACACACACACACACACACACACACACACACACACACACACACACACACACACACACACACACACACACACACACACACACACACACACACACACACACACACACACACACACACACACACACACACACACACACACACACACACACACACACACACACACACACACACACACACACACACACACACACACACACACACACACACACACACACACACACACACACACACACACACACACACACACACACACACACACACACACACACACACACACACACACACACACACACACACACACACACACACACACACACACACACACACACACACACACACACACACACACACACACACACACACACACACACACACACACACACACACACACACACACACACACACACACACACACACACACACACACACACACACACACACACACACACACACACACACACACACACACACACACACACACACACACACACACACACACACACACACACACACACACACACACACACACACACACACACACACACACACACACACACACACACACACACACACACACACACACACACACACACACACACACACACACACACACACACACACACACACACACACACACACACACACACACACACACACACACACACACACACACACACACACACACACACACACACACACACACACACACACACACACACACACACACACACACACACACACACACACACACACACACACACACACACACACACACACACACACACACACACACACACACACACACACACACACACACACACACACACACACACACACACACACACACACACACACACACACACACACACACACACACACACACACACACACACACACACACACACACACACACACACACACACACACACACACACACACACACACACACACACACACACACACACACACACACACACACACACACACACACACACACACACACACACACACACACACACACACACACACACACACACACACACACACACACACACACACACACACACACACACACACACACACACACACACACACACACACACACACACACACACACACACACACACACACACACAGACACACAGACACACACACTACACTACAATACTACACGCCTCAGTTACAACACACACACACACACACACACACACACACACACACACACACACACACACACACACACACACACACACACACACACACACACACACACACACACACACACACACACACACACACACACACACACACACACACACACACACACACACACACACACACACACACACACACACACACACACACACACACACACACTACACTACTACACGCGTCAGTTACTAAACACACACACTACACTACACTATACTACTACACGCATCAGTTACTGCACACACACACACACTACACTACACTACTACACGCCTCAGGTACTACTCACACACAAACACACTACACTACAATACTACACGCCTCAGTTACTACACACACACTACACTACACTACAATACTACACGACTCAGTTACTACACACACACACACACTACACTAAACTACTACACGCCTCAGTTACTACACACACACACACACCCACACACCCACACCCACACACACACACACACACACACACACACACACACACATACACACACTACACTATACTGCTACACGCCTCAGTTACTACACACACACACACTACACTACACTACTACACGCCTCAGCTACTACTACACACACACACACACACTACACTACAATACTACACGCCTCAGTTACTACACACACACACACACACACACACACTACACTACACTACTACACGCCTCAGTTACTACACACACACACACACACACACACACACACACACACACACACACACACACACACACACACACACACACACACACACACACTACACTACACTACTATACGCCTCAGTTACCACACACACACACACACACTACACAACACTACTACACGCCTCAGTTACTACACACACTACACTACAATACTACACACCTCAGTTACTACACACACACACACACACACACACACACACACACACACACTACACTACTACACTACACGCCTCAGTTACTACACACACACACAAACTTTACTACTACACTACACGCCTCAGTTACTACACACACATACACACAATACACTACAATACTACACGCCTCAGATACTACACACACACACTACACTACACTAAACTACACTACTACACGCCTCAGTTACTACACCCACACACACAACACTACACTATACTACTACACGCCTCAGTTACTACACACACAAACATACTACACTACACTACTACACGCCTCAGTTACTACCCACACACACACACACACACACCCACACACTACACTACACTACTACACGCCTCAGGTACTACACACACACAAACACACTACACTCCACTACTAAACGCCTCAGTTACTACACACACACACACACACACTACACTACAATACTACACTCCTCAGTTACTACACACACACACACACACACACACACACACACACACACACACACACACACACACACACACACACACACACACACACACACACACACACTCACACACTACACTACACTACTACACGCCTCAGTTACTACACACACACACACTACACAACACTACTACACGCCTCAGTTACTACACACACTACACTACACTACAATACTACACACCTCAGTTACTACACACACACACACACTACACTACTACACTACACGCCTCAGTTACTACACACACACACACAATACACTACACTACTACACGCCCCAGTTACTACACACACACACACACTACACTACACTACAATACTACACGCCTCAGTTACTACACACACACACACACACACACTACACTACAATACTACACGCCTCAGGTACTACACACACACACACACACTACACTACAATACTACACGCCTCAGTTACTACACACACACACACTGCAATACACTACACTACTACACGCCTCAGTTACTACACACACAAATACACACTACACTACAATACTACACGCCTCAGTTACTACACACACACACACACTACACTACAATACTACACGCCTCAGTTACTACACACACACACACACACACACACACACACACACACACACACACACACACACACACACACACACACACACACACACACACACACACACACACACACACACACACACACACACTACACTACATTACTACACGCCTCAGTTACTACACACACACACACTACACTACAATGCTACACGCCTCAGTTACTACACACACACACACACACACACACACACACACACACACACACACACACACACACACTACACTACACTACACTACTACACGCCTCAGTTACTACACACACACACTCTCCACTACACTACTACACGCCTCAGTTACTACACACACACACTACACTACATTACACTACTACACGCCTCAGTTACTACACACACACACACACACACACTACACTACACTACTACACGCCTCAGTTACTACACACACACACACACACACACTACACTACAATACTACACGCCTCAGTTACTACACACACACACACACACACACACACACACACACACACACACACACACACACACACACACACACACACACACACACACACACACACACACACACACACACACACACACACACACACTACACTACACTACTACACGCCTCAGTTACTACACACACACACACACACACACACACACACACACACACACACACACATACACACACACACACACACACACACACACACACACACACACACACATACAAACACACACACACACACACACACACACATACATACACACACACACACCCACTACACTACATTACTACACGCCTCAGTTACTACACACACACACACTACACTACAATGCTACACGCCTCAGTTACTACACACACACACACACACACACTACACTACAATACACTACTACACGCCTCAGTTACTACACACACACACACACTACACTACACTACTACACGCCTCAGTTACTACACACACACACTACACTACATTACACTACTGCACGCCTCAGTTACTACACACACACCCACACTACACTACACTACTAGACGCCTCAGTTACTACACACACACATACTACACTACATTACGATACTACACGCCTCAGTTACTACACACACACATACTACACTACACAACACTAATACACGCCTCAGTTACTACACACACACATTACACTACACTACACTACTACACGCCTCAGTTACTACACACACACTACACTACACTACTACACGCCTCAGTTACTACACACACACACACACACACACACACACACACACACACACACACACACACTACACTACAATACTACACGCCTCAGTTACTACACACACACACACACACTACACTACACTACTACACGCCTCAGTTACTACACACACACACACACACACACACACACACACACACACACACACACACACACACACACACACACACACACACACACACACACACACACACACACACACACACACACACACACACACACACACACACACACACACACACACACACACACACACACACACACACACACACACACACACACACACACACACACACACACACACACACACACACACACACACACACACACACACACACACACACACACACACACACACACACACACACACACACACACACACACACACACACACACACACACACACACACACACACACACACACACACACACACACACACACACACACACACACACACACACACACACACACACACACACACACACACACACACACACACACACACACACACACACACACACACACACACACACACACACACACACACACACACACACACACACACACACACACACACACACACACACACACACACACACACACACACACACACACACACACACACACACACACACACACACACACACACACACACACACACACACACACACACACACACACACACACACACACACACACACACACACACACACACACACACACACACACACACACACACACACACACACACACACACACACACACACACACACACACACACACACACACACACACACACACACACACACACACACACACACACACACACACACACACACACACACACACACACACACACACACACACACACACACACACACACACACACACACACACACACACACACACACACACACACACACACACACACACACACACACACACACACACACACACACACACACACACACACACACACACACACACACACACACACACACACACACACACACACACACACACACACACACACACACACACACACACACACACACACACACACACACACACACACACACACACACACACACACACACACACACACACACACACACACACACACACACACACACACACACACACACACACACACACACACACACACACACACACACACACACACACACACACACACACACACACACACACACACACACACACACACACACACACACACACACACACACACACACACACACACACACACACACACACACACACACACACACACACACACACACACACACACACACACACACACACACACACACACACACACACACACACACACACACACACACACACACACACACACACACACACACACACACACACACACACACACACACACACACACACACACACACACACACTACACTATACTGCTACACGCCTCAGTTACTACACACACACACACACTACACTACACTACTACACGCCTCAGCTACTACTACACACACACACACACACACACACTACACTACAATACTACACGCCT
>JAXIVJ010001273.1:122500-145067 GCA_036785665.1 Chirona hameri | reverse complement strand
GATTGTTAAGGCGGCCGCACACTGGGCCATTGGGCGCGCGGAGGTCGCGATATCGCTACGACTTTCCGCGCATCTTTAGCTACTTTCCGCCTTCGCGTCAGCCGAAACGTCAAAAATCGCGGACGAATGTCGTCGGCCGGCCATCTGCGTACCGGCGGAAAAAAGCTGATTCGAACGAGTTTTTTTCCGCGACTGAACGCCGCGGAGCCGCGGACAAAAACATTGATCAGGCTAACAGTGGCAAATCTATGCAAGACAGAGGTACAAATTTTGCACAGCATGCTCTTGCTGCTGTGAAATTTATTGTGTAAAAGTTTCGTGGTTCTAAACTTACATCTTCGTCGAAAAATGACCATCATTAATTTACCTTGCGGACAGGCTGTAGGCACAGGTTGCGACATGCTGTAGGTCGGCGGGGCGGGATCTCGCAAGCAGACAGCGCCGAATCCGCCGGAACAAGGATGATATTCAGCGGTATCGCCGCGATTTTCCGAGGCGGAATTTCGCAGTGATATCGGGCGCTGAATGCGTAGTGTGCGGCCGCCTTTAGGTGCGCCAGGCGCGGAATGTTTCGGCCGCGTGCCATATTTCCTTTGCATAATATCATCACACAGTTGATATCCTGTGGCCACACACAAATAACACGCCATTTAAGGCGCTACTAAGCCCATGGTGTTGATGCTGATGCCTGGTAGTACCTGCATTAGTGTACCAGTGTACCAACCAGCCTGATACACTAATGAATACACTAATATGGTCATTAGTACACCAACATAAATACATATGTGGTCTTATGACTACACTAACGCATTCCGATTACTGCTCGCTATATACAGCAGCAGAACTCACCACATCCCAATATCTGCAGTCTCAGCCAATATCACATCGATACTGTAACATTAGGACATTAGACACTGGTCCATGATACGGCTACGGCTACCAATAGATCAGCGGTGATATACCAATCAACCTCAGAAGTTTCCGAGAACGTGACTATCTAGCCAGCACCCCACACACGCCGATCTATTCTGAGAACGCACTTAGATATTATGTGCCCCATCAGCCCCTCATGCCCCACAGAACATGACTGGCTAATCCCCAGCACAGCCCGCCGTACCCCTGATGCCGTACCCCTACGAATGGCGAAACTATAACCTGCTCCTCACCCAGCCCGCCGTACCCCTACGAATGGCGAAACTATAACCTGCTCCTCACCCAGCCCGCCGTACCCCTACGAATGTCGACAATATAACCTGCTCCTCACCCAGCTCGATATACCTCTGAGAACGGGACAAGGTAGTCTGCATTCCAAACGACCCGCCATACCCCTGTAGGCGGGTCGTTTCAATAATCTGCACTCCACCCAGTCCAATATCCACCCTGAAAACTTTACTATCTAAGCCTCGTCCCACATAGCCTTTCATACTCCCGAGATCGTGACTGACAAGACCGCACCCGCGCCATCACAGCACACCCTGAGAACGTCTGCGGCCGCCGTCCTGTCGGGTTACCAGCCGGAGCGGGCCGGCCAGCCCAGTGTGCCTCCGTGTCTGACTCTCTCGGCTCTGACTCACTGCCGTCCGCCACTGCCGCAGCTCTGACTGCGTAGCCTCAGTCAGCTCTGCTGAACCTCAGAGCAACAAACACAAGGCCGGAGCTGCACCCGCAATCGAGCAGTCGAACTGCGTCTGCGTCGTCTCCGACGATGAACGGGGTAACGAGCCGCTTCTCTCGACGCTTCTAACGAGCGATTTTTGTATTTGTATTTGTATCATTCCATTTGGCATCAGCTAGTGTCAATCAGGTGTCAATTTGGCGTCGCGACTCGGACTGACGACTGGCGACTCGTAGATCGCTAAACTCCGCCGGCTCTCTGTTCTAGATCGACAGCTCTGGTTCATCATCTCCGAACTCTGCGGCTGGCAGCAAGGCTCGCCCGGCGTCGATGTCGACCGCGGCGGCCACCATACCCCTGGGAGGCTTCGAGGTGCCGCCACTGTCGACCCACGACTCGCAGAGCTCACTGGACGCCGATCGGCTCGTCGGCAAGGCGTTCATCAACGCCCAGCAGCAGCTGCACACCTCCGAGGCCGCCGCTGGCCGCGACTCGCCGCCGCCCAACCCGCTGGGACGCGCGCTGGCTGGAGCCGGCGCTGTTGATACGCTCTCGGGCGCAGCGGGCGCCATGCAGACCGACGACTCGACGCGTCAGGGATCGGATGATGACGATGCGGACGTAGTGGTGTCTCCGGTTCCTCGGCCGGGCAGCGGAGCGGCCGAAGTCGCCGACGAGTCGCGGCCGGAATCGGTGCGATCGGCGAGATCCGCGCGATCCGCGGGGTCCGCGGGGTCCTCCAGGCCGGCTTCGGTGAAGTCAAGCGTATCCTCTCGCCCGGTGTCGGCGCGTTCTGAGGCAGGTCAGTCGTCGGCGCCGGCGTCGCGGGCGTCGTCGCGCCCCATCTCGGCGCGGGCGGCGTCGGAGGCGGGCAGCATGGCACCGTCGGAGCGTTCAGTCAGCCCAGAGGTGCCCGAGGACCACTCCTCCCCGGAGGATGTGGACAAGGAGAGTGATGCTGCTTCAGCAGCGACCACTCCGAGGGCAGCGGCGCCCTCCTCCCGGCCGCAGAGCGCCGTCAGCCAGGGCAAGGTGTCGGAGAGCGGCTCAGAGGCGGAGGTCCCGTCCGTGGCGGACGGAGGGAAGACTGCGTCTGACACCGGTGGTGCACCTCCTGCTGCAGCATCCACAGTGGCCGCAGGAAAGAAGGCGAAACCACCGTCTCCGGAACCGGCATCCGTCGCCTCGGCCACTGTCTCGCCCAGTCCTGTCAAGGACAACAGTCCGATCCCAAGCGGTGTGTTGGCCTCCCCCACTTCCCCCGGCCTAGGGGGATCTGTTCACACTCCGTCACCTGACTCCGCCAAAGGTCGGTCGCCATCTCCGCCTGCCGATCCTCACAGCGACACGACGCGTACTCCTACGCCTCACAGGCAGCAGGCGCCGTCCCCGTCGCCCTCGCCGGGGCAGCATGCGCCGTCCACGTCGCCCGCGCCGGAGCAGCAGGCGTCGTCCCCGTCGCCCTCGCCGGGGCAGCAGGCGCCGTCCACGTCGCCCGCGCCGGGGCAGCAGGCGCCGTCTCCGTCGCCCGCGCCGGGGCAGCAGGCGAACCCAACTCCTAACCCCGCGCCAGTTACCAACGGCACAGTCCGGTCGTCCCCGGCTCCTGGCGAGACGAGCCGAACCTCCACCCCGGCGGCAACGAAGAAGGGGACCTCATCGCCGGCTCCTGAGAAGTTGACGACTCGTTCTCCAACGCCTTCCTCACTGAAGCAGCCCACGCCGTCGCCACGGCCCGCTTCAGGGAAAAAAGCTGAGCAGACCTCGTCCACTGCTGCAGACAAACACCCCTCTCCATCCCCGTCTCTCGAGAAGCAGACATCCGGCTCGCCTTCCCCCGCCTCTGGCAGAGGGTCTTCCGCTCATTCTGCTTCACAGCCGACACCGGAGCCGAAACCGGAGTCAGACACAGACACGAAGACGGAATCTAGCGCTGAAACAAATGCAGCCGAATCAGTAACAGAGCCTCAGGCAGAATCAAAAGAATGTTCTTCGGTTGGAGAAGAGACAAAGGCAGAGCCTGAAGCGGAATCAAAATCCGAATCTGAGACTGAATCGGAGACAGAGCCTCAGGCCGAAGCAAAAGCGGAATCCATTACCGAAAAAACGACGGAATCTCAGTCCGAAGAAAAGAAGGCCCCTCAAACCGAAGCAAAAACGGAACCTGCGACTGAAACAAAAACAGAATCTCCGCCTGAAGCCAAGTCTGAGTCTCGGCCCGAGTCCCCACCGAAGCCCCAGGCAGAGGCGAAGCCGGAGCCGGAGGCGGAAAAACGTCTGATTGAAGCGATTACTTCTCAGGGAACGAGCGCTGAACAATCACCGCGTGCGGATGACTCGGATTCAGCGGATCGAACCGCGGGCGCGGTGGCGGCAGCGGCAGGGGTGGCGGTGGCAGGGGCGGCTGGGGCGGCCGCTACATCAGACGCACCCACCACCACGCCTCCAAAGGCGGAGGAACACACAGAGAAGAGGAAGGGTTCGCCGAAGAAGCGTCCAGCGGCCGCTCCTGCTTCGCTGGCACCGGTCATCAGAATGACTCGAGCTCAGGCGCTCCTGTTGGAGAAGAAGAAACTTGAAGAGGAAGACTTGAAGAAGAAGGAGAGGAGGGGCAGGTCACATTCCAGGAAGCGAAGAGGTGGGAAGTTGAGGGATCAAGGGATGTAAGGGATGTGTGGAACAACAAGTGGATCATTTTTAGTAAACGTTTGAGTGAAAACGTCTTATGCCACTTGCAAACGGAAGGTAGTTTATGCCAGATACATAGTTTCGGAGTTGAGCGGCGTAGGCATGGCTTAGTAAACATCCACGACACAACGTCTGACGTGGTTATTCACTTGTTTGTTATGGAAAGTTACGAATTATATTTTATTTTTATTTTGTATACTACTATACATATAGCTGGATAATTTGCATTGATGGTTTTGGGTTCAGAGTGTAGTGCTGTACATAGTTTGTTGCCTTTACCCCGAGGCCTGAATCAACAATCCATAAATGCAGTTCCAGTTCATCAGATAATTTGGGGTGGTTATGGTGTAGTTGGTAGAGAGTTCGCCAGTTGAGCGAAATGTGCCAAATTTGCGCCTCCTCCACTCCCAACTGCAACCTATGCCTTGTGGATGTCGTCCCCGAATGCCCATACATATTAACCCGCGCACTGCAGGGGGTTGATTTCCGCTCCCCTCAGGTTTTTCAAAGATAGCGAAAAAACGGCGGCGCGCAGCGCCGCCGGGTTTTGGCACACCTGTTAGGACATCAATTTCGCACACTTTGAAGAAAAAATACCTCGGGTCATCTCAGGTCAGGTCACCAGACCAGGTCAAGTGACCCCACCTCCAAAAACGTTTGCAGTTGGGCCAAAGCCAGAGTTTTTCACCGATCAGTTTGAAACTTACAGGATGTCATGAGGTCATAAGTACTTACTATTCGTTTATCTCGGAATTTTGATATCGGTGACTTAAGGTCAGGTCAATTTCTTAACCTCCCCATAATAAGTCAATGGGGAAATATACAAATGCTTCCTATTTCAAGGAATGCATGATATTAGTCCAATTACTTCTGGATCATGTTATTATAGGATATTCTTGATGATCCAAGTGTAATTTTTGTTCAGTGACCCCTATTGGGTCATTTGAGGTCATGCGAGGTCATCATCACTTTTTTGTCAATAACTCCCGATATAATGAAGATAGAGAAGTAAAACAGACATCAACGTGTTTGTCTCGTCGGGATACGTCTTCCCATATGCAACATGCCCTACTTGGGTCACCACTTGACCTTGACCTGAGGTCAAATTTTTAAGTTGACTTAACAAGGTCATTATGTATATCATTCGAAGTGTCTTTGCAAGATAAACACAATGGCATAAACCGTTTTCCGTTATCTTTATTAAGTAAAAAGTTAATAGCAAAAAACGACTTAGCAAAAAACGGCATTTTTTTCTTTTTGACCTCTGGAGCCTCAAATATTGACCTGAGATCAAATCTGAGGACACCTCAGCGATTGCAAATTGCACTGTCTGGCGTTTTTTTTCCGTTTGTGTCTAACGAGCATCGTTTCTGAGATATATGGGATTTTCTGGAGCGATGTCCTAAAACAGGAAAAACTGGAAAATTTGACCTTTGATGACCTCTGGTGACCTCAATTCTGACCTGACCTAGAATAACACTAAATACTTTCGATAGAACATGTATCAATCTATCAAATTTCCTTTTCCGCTTCTCGCTACATAGCGTAGTTTTCGAGATCTCAGGGGGGGGGGGCGGAAATCAACCCCCCTGCAGTTGGTGTTCGGCGCAAAGCCCCTGCAGTGTGCGGGTTAAGGAGCGTTGGTACGTACCCCCTCCTCACCCCAATAATAATACATATTATTATTCACATATCATTTTGCCAAATGCCATATAGGATTGCGGGGATCTTTAACATACCGTGTCGTGCTGCGACACGGTCTCCCTGTGATTGGCTGGCCCTCTCTTGGCCGAGTGCCAATCGACCTAGTATTGGTCGGGTCACAGACAACAGCACATTCCTTCCCGAGGCTTGAACCCGGTACCAATGAGTTACGAGCACATCATATTATCTACAGATCACGGTCACGCCATGAGATCAGATGAATCGTAAAATATCTTCTACATCCTAGAAACAAATACATTATGATAAAAGCTAACATGAACAGAATAAATAGCTAATAATATATATATAATAAATAGCTCGGAACATTTCTTTAATTTTGAGGTTGGTTGATAAAGTTACCAACATCGTTATGATCAGACGGATGGCTAGACGGATGGCTAGCACGTAACTTCTCCCTCGAAAACAAAACAATTTGAACATGTTTACAGCATGGAAGGAAATTGGTAAAGGTGATGTTGAGATTCCTTACACAGAATTGGTGTTGTGAAATTGAACAGTGACCCAGTAGACATTGTAGTTAGGCAATTTCTAATTATAATTAATAACCCATTAACCCGCCACTAACTGGGGGGGGGGGGGGCTATTTTGTACCCCTCCTCCCGTCATTTTGCAATATCTCCTAAACCAACGCTAGTATCATCACCAAACTTTCAGTACCCTCTTTCACATCAATTGGACACATGTTGACTAAAGAAAAAAGATGAAGTTATGATAGGTCAACCAGTAATGACGTCAGAGTGACGTCATGTTCTGCGTTTTTTTGTTGAAAAATAAGGGTTTGCGGAAAATGCTGTCAAGGTGTAATTGTTAAGATAAATTAAATTGTAATATATAAAATGACTGATAATAGACTCGGCTATCAATCCGCGATCTTAGATTTTCGAGTTTGATTGATTTTTTTTTTTAGAAATCCAAATACATTTTGTTTTTGTTTTTACAATATTTACGCAAAAAATCATAATTATCCGAAAACCGGAATATATGTGATCGAGACGTATTCGGTGAATATGTGTACCAAATTTGAAGTCATTATCTTCAAAAATTATTGACTTATGACTTTTCAATGACAAAAATCGACCAGCTCTCATAGCATTACCATGCATACAAAATGCATTTCCGTTTTTCCTTTTTACTGCTATTTCTATGAAGCAAACAATGTTCTAGGGTCATTTTTCGTGTTCTAGACGAAAAAAACATACACATGTGCTATAACGCCTAATGACCGTAATCTGCAGTTTGACCTCGTGACTTCGGATGACCTTGACCTGACCCAAGGTCATAAACAGCTTAGAATGGTACTTAGAAGTGTCAGACACACGAATCATACCGATTTATCGACTCATTATGCGTTTAATATCGCAATTTTGCGCGACAATTCCATCCATCGAGACCTCTATGACACGGTCAAACATTTTGTCTTTGACGTGACCTGTGACGTCATCGACGACCCCGAGGTCAACGATATTAGGTTTCTCTTGATAAATTTTCCAGGGCTATCGAATGTCGTTTGAATTTTTAAAATAGGGACAGTAGTTCCGGAGCTCCAAGGGGGGGGGGGGGCAAAAAATAACACCCCTCCCCAGTAAGTCGCGTTATGGAAAATACCCCAGTAACTCGCGGGTTAAATACCCCTCGCGATGCATGTCATTTTAAAATATTAGTCAAAGTGGACCTAAAAGTCGTGATTAAAGTCCCTCAACCTTACAAATCGTGGTCAACCTTATCGTAAACAAGTTGGAAACTACCGAAGTATATAAATGTGGATATCCTTAAAATTGGCTAGCATATGACATCCACGATAGCGATACATCTTCCTTGCATTAACTTACACAACTGTTCGTTTCAATATCTCACATTGCAGGACTAACATCCATGGTCAATATTTGTATGCTTACGAAGCATTGGACCGCTCCTTGCGTCGCTTAACGAGCTTGTTATTTATTTCCAGATGCCGATCGCGACTCGGGTGTGGACGAAGGCAAGGTGAGCTGTCTCTATTAACAACATATTCACATTTTTTTTCTCACAAATATATTAATGCAAATCTGGTTGAATATTACCGCAGCATTGGCTCTAATTAAAGCTTTCCCTTTAGCCTCTAACTTTCAGATACGTTCCTTTTCTTCTGCTGACACTCTACTCAGAATAGTAATAGTACTCTACTGCGGTAATATTCAACCAGATTTGCATTGATAACAATTTGCTTCCAAACTTCACAAATATATTGATGTGTTAAAATATTCAATTTGAAGTTTTTTTTTGACATGATGTGCAGCTTACAATTTTACCAAGAGGCCCTTCCTCAGTTGCATTATATATCTAAGAAATATGTCGCGATTTGTTTGCTGCTTCTGTGAAATGAGGGAACAATCTACTCGAGAACACTCTCGGTTTCGATCGGTCTTGATGGTTCCTTCGGCTGTTCAAAGTGTACACGCGATGCACAAACGCCTCGTATCAGGTCTCTCTAATGAATCCATGCTCCGTTTATCATTAGCAATGTGGTGCCTCCCATCTACCTTTCACCGTCACGTCTGTGCTTCATCCATGTTGATTTGTTTGTACAATAGTTTGAAAGACAGGTTGTTTCATCTTAACCCGGCAGCCGCTGCACAGTGGGCGATAACGGCCTGCTAGCGCGACATGGGGCGAAAAATACAATTACAAAAATGACTATTTTATACGGCTCATTTTCAAGAAAAATGCCCATAGCATGAAAGTATAACACCGATTCGCCAACATTAAAAAAAAAATTGTATGCACTATGCACCATGTCTTCAAACACACACTATTGTTCAGCCGCCGATATTGCTATGGCGCGCCTCATTCTCATCGCATGGATATATGCTAATGTGAGAGGTTAAGAACGTTTCGTAGAGGCTTTGTGGTATTTTTCTTGAAAGTGCAAATCATCAGCAGCCCGAAATACCTATATATGACTTTTTCATGTTAATTATCAATTTTATATCTAACATTAAGTGAGGTATGTTATTTGAAGTGGCTGACTAACAGAATCAAAACTTGAGTTAATACTACAATTTTCATTCCACGGTTCTCCGTTTTGATGAAACATTTTCTGCCTCGTTAGACTTTATACTTTGTGCCTATTAAAAGAAACCTTGCGCATATTTACGCTTTTTATTTTGGAGCTTATTTTATAGTGTACTTATTTTATCTATTAACTTTGCGCCATTACAATGCCCGGAACTCTGCTGTCCCTAGTTAACTGGCCGTACAAAGACCATTTTTTAAAGATAAAAATCCAAAGATAGCATATGACAAGGGCTATCAAATGTTTATCTCGGATTTCCGTTTTTTTACCCCCAAAAAGCAAAAAAATATTTTATTTAAAAAGATGCCATCAAAATACAACTTTTCAATTTTTTCTCTCGAAAAACCAGAATGTATGTTGGAGAACTACATATGGCCAATACCCAAACACAATTTTAAAGCAATATCTTTGTTGTTACCTGACTTATGGGACCCTAAGTAATAGTAACTCATCACGTCATATTTGTTATTGCAGATTTGGCTTGTATTGACCAGATACGGGCAAATGAATGCCAGCACTGCATTTCTGAGACAAAACCGGTCTAGAAACATGCCTTTTGTATTTATATTGGTCAATTTCAAATTTTTACATTATGTGACCTGACCTTGATCTGAGCTGAGCTTGACACTAACTTCGCTTAAATGAGGTTGGATGGTAAAATCACTATCACTATCGAATTATACGTGTACAATAGCCCATACAAATGTGTCCCATGACTTTCGTAGATTTTCTGCGCATAGTGACCTTTTGTGACCTGACCTTGACCTTGATCTTTGCCAAGAATCTCACTTTAGCTCATGCGGTATGTGTATTATACCTTTGGTAGCAATTTGGGTGATCATGGTCGCAATCAAAGGCTTTAGATGGAAAGTATGGCCCATAAACTCAAATGCCTCGATTTTGACCTTTGACCCGACTTTGACCTAATATGTGACCTCAATTCCACAATTTCGAGTATTATTTAGATGCGAGTAACTGAGGACTTCCTTCGAATGTAGCCTTGCGCGTCTCGCTGCGATAATTGGTTCCGGAGATAACGAGGGGGGGGGGGGGTGCAATATTTGCCTCCCTCTCCGGTCAATGCCGGAATAAACCCAGATAAAAGAAAGTGCATATTTTGAGCTCCCTGATTCATCAGCTATCGATTGATATGCTACATGTTCAAACCGGTGCCGTAAATTGAAGCAGAAACGCCGTGTCGCGCTAAAAGGCCGTTCTCGCCCACTGTGGCGCTGGGCCTCCCGGCCACCTTCGAGTGGCTGGGGGGAGGCTTTCCCCTTGTTTTTTGGCAATATCATCAGCACGCGTAGGGATAGCAACGTGACACTTTGGACACATCCAATGGAATACAGAGGGCACATCTGAACACAATCTGGTGTCATTTTCATGTCATGCCAGGTTACAGTAACGTCACAAATTAAACGGACGAGTTGTCATATTTTCGCCAATAGCAAAATTATAATTTACGTATTCGATTGCATATTACAAATATAAATAACAATGGATTTAAACCACGTCTTATTTTCATTAAAAAAACGGACAACCAGAAACGGAGGTCATGATGGCTGCGACGTCACGAATAGTACCGCTCCGGGCGCCATCTATACAAAGCTAGTGGTACCGCCCTTACAACGTGGCTCAGTTGACCTGATCTGCTGACCCAGGACGCTTCAGGCCGACCAAGGGCCCCTCAGACCGACAGAGGGGCCCTTGGTCGGCCAAACGGGTCCCCATAGGCCGACCGAGGGCTCCTCAGGCCGACCAACCTAGGGCCCTCAGGACGACCTAGGGCCTCCTTAGGCCGACAGGGACCCCTCAAGTCGACCGGGGGCCCTCTTAAAGCCTAGCAAGGGTTCCATCAGGCCGACTGAGGGAAACTCAGACCAACCAAGGACCCGCTTAGGCTGCCTGGGGCCCCCTTAGGCCGACCGGAACCCTGCAGGCCGATTGAGGGCTCCCTAAGCCAACCAATGGCCCCTCAGGCCGTGCAAGGGCCTCTCTTAGGCCGACCAGGCCCCACAGTCCGACCAGGCCCCCACAGTCCGACCAGCCCCCACAGTCCGACCAAGGGCCCCTCAGGCCGACCGAGGGTCCCTCAGGCCAACCGATGGCCCCTCAGGCCGACAAACCTAGGGCCCTCAGGCCGACCGAAGGACCCTCAGGCTGACAAACCTAGGGCTCCTCAGGACGACCCAGGGTCTTATTAGGCCGGCTAAGGGCCCCTTAGGCCGGCTGTGGCCCAGCAGGTCGACCAGGGGCCCTCTTAAGCCTAACAAGGGCTCCATCAAGCCGATTGAGGGCCCCTCAGACCAACCAAGTGCCCCCTTAGGCCGACCGGTGGCTCTTCAGGTCGACTGGGGGCCCTCTTAGGCTTAGCCCTCAGGACAACCAAATGCCTCCCTTAGGCCGACTGGGGGCCCTTAGACCGACTGGACCCCCACATACCGACCAGGCCCCCACAGGCCGCCCGGGCCAGCATAAGCAGACCGAGGGCCCATCAGGACTACCTAGGACCCCCTTAGGCCGACCGGGGCCCCTTAGACCGACCGGACACCCACAGACCGACCGAGGGCCCCTCACACCAACCGAGGGCCCCTCAGGCCGACAGAGGGCCCCTGAGGCCAACAAACCTAGCGCTCCTCAGGACGACCTAGGGTATGCCAGCTGAGGGCCCCTTAGGCCGGCTGGGGCCTCTCAAGTCGACCGGGGGCACTCTCAAGCCTAACAAGGTCTCCCTCAGGCCGACTGAGGGCCCCTCAGGAGACCTACAAACCGAGTGCCCCATCAGGACGACCTAGGACCCTCTTTCTTAGGCCGGCTGAAGACCCCTTTAGACCGACCGGGGGCTCCTCACGCCGGCCGGGAGTCCTCTTAAGCCTAACAAGGGCTCCCACAGGCCGGCCGAAGACCCCCATGGCCGACCGAGGGCACCCCCGGGACGACCAAGGGCACCTCGGGACGACCAAGGACCCCTTCAGACGAACCAAGGGCCCCCTTAAGCCGACCGGGGATCCTTTTAGGCCGACCGAATTTGAAGCTACCCAAAATTTTAAGTCGCTATCCTTACGCGGTCGCGTGATATCGTCGGAAAGCCAAGGAGGGGGGGGGGGGGGGGAGGGAAGGGAACCCAGCGCCTGGTGTGTTAGCACGCGACTTACTGGGGGGGGGGGGTCTATTCCCCCCTCCCGTTATTTTGCAATATCTGCTAAACCAACACTAGCATCGTCACCAAACTTTCAGTACCCGCTGAAAACGCTGTCAAAAGTCCAATGTTTAAGATAAATTCAATTGTTATCAAATGACTGATAATAAACTGGGCTATCAAACTGCTATCTCGGATTTTCGAGTTTGATTGAAATTCGAAATTTTGAGAAATCCAAATACATTTGTTTTCCATAAAAAGTCAGCATTATCCCAAAATCGGAATATATGTGATCGAGACGTGTTTGGTGAATATGTGTACCAAATTTGAAGTCGATATCTTCAAAAATGACCGAGTTATGACCTTTCAAAAACAAAAATCGATCACCTCTCACATCATTGTATGTATGTATGTATTTACTTCGCGGGGCATCCACAAATTGGCGTGGCTATTAAGCCCCGGGTCGAGTGGGGGAGTAGAACATGCAGGGAAAGAGAACACACAGTCGCACATCCTAAATCCTAAAACCACAAACATTCACATACGTCACAACACACACGGGTCACTGAGATCAGTCGTCTTGTTGGTGTCCGTCGTCCGTCGTAGCCGACACGAGGTAACGTTTCACCGCGCGCGTGAAAGCTGTCGGCCCCAGCTGCGAGATGTCAGGTGGGAGTCCGTTGTACAGGGCGGGTGCCCTGCAGGAGAACCTCCGCTTTCCGGCCTCAGCTCTGGAGTGGAGGACGTGCAGCTGCTGGTCCTGCCTGGTGGATCTGGCGCGGACAGAGCTGTTTGTGCGGAAGGCGCCTGCGAGCGCGTCCGGTTCGCCATTCGCCATGATTGTGTGTGCCATGTTGAGCGTTGCCGCGTTAGCGAGTTGGTGGGCAGTCAGCCAGCCTAGCCCTTCCCGCAGGTCAGGCACGGATATGGATATACGGATATGCAGTATCTGACGTGCGGGAGGACCAGCCAGCGCTGTGACCAGTGTTGTGACCAGTGTTGCATTACCATGCATACAAAAATGCATTTCCGTTTTTCCTTTTTACTGCTATTTCTATGGAACAAACAATGCTCTAATGTCATTTTTCGCGTTCTCGACGAAAAAACATAAACATGTGTTACAACGTCTAATGGCAGTAATCTGCAGTTTGACCTCGTGACCTCGGATGACCTTGACCTGACCCAAGGTCATAAACAGCTTATAATGGTACTTAGAAATGTCAGACATACGAATCATATCGATTTACCGACTGTTTATGCGTTTAATATCGCAATTTTGCGCGACAATTCCATCCATCGAGACCTCTATGACACGGTCAAACATTTTGTCTTTGACGTGACCTGTGACGTCGTCGGTGACTCCGAGGTCAACTATATTAGGCTTCCCCCGATAAATTTGCCCGGGCCATTGAATGCCGTTTGAATGTTTAAACTCGGTCCATTAGTTCCGGAGATCCGATGGGAGGGATAGCACCCCCAGTAAGTCGCATTATGGAAAGTACCCCAGTAACTCGCGAGTTCACATAATGCTATTGTATTTTTCAGGACGCCGACCAGTCGGTGTCTCCTCAGAAGAGCCGGTCGCCGACTAAGCGTGTCCAAGGCATCTCAATGGAAACACAAAAAAGTAAGTACAAAAAAGTAGTAAGTAAAAGTAAGGTAGGAAATCGTTTTCTTCTGGATAACTGCTTTTGCCTAAGTTTTGTAATAGTTATTGGTCAGATACAAAATATGCTCACAACTTATAACACGTTAATACTGGTTATTGACGTTTCATTTGAGCACACATACTCGATGCTGTCTATTTTTGCATATATTTAGTTTGATTGGAATTTGTTTTAAATTTGCACTTTACATTAGAAATCATGCAAAAAGTATGCTTCCGCAAAAGTAAAGGCACGGACGAATACTACACGCGTGCATTCAGCTACTTTTCAATTCGATAAAAATAGTTATTGGTCCATGCGGCGGATCAGGCCAAATTGCAATCACGATGCGCTTGTCTAATTTTTGGTCAGATGTTTGGTGTCTAAATTATCAATTAGCTCTAAGAGTATTTTCACATTAGAGGGAACGGATGGCGACTTTGCCATCCTCCCCTCAACCTAAGTCAGGAAGCGAACCGAAAAATGTATCTTCGAAAGAGATTTCTAAAATTAGTGAAAATAATGGCTTGAAATCCGAGCAAGTGCAAAACATACAAGCTGTCCAAAAGTCATCCCCGGAGAGACAGACAAATGCCAATAGTCAAGCACCTTTACCTGGCACTTACTATTTGAAAGCAAACGAAGCCAGAGGAAAACATATGGTCCAGTATGTTTACGCAAACCTTGCAGATCCAAATGACGAATCGCTGCCGTTACATATCAGGGAAAGGTACAGGGAAATGCAGAGGGAGAGGTTTCGAGGATACCAGCAAGCCCTATACCATCGTGGCACAAGTCCAACCAGGCAGAATGCAGCAACTCCTCACCACTTTTCCGGTAATAAGATGCCGCGACCGGCAAGTGCAAGCTATGAAAGAAGGACACACAATGTCTCAAATGATATTGGACATAAGCCCAGCAAATACGTCACAGACGTTGCGAAGCAGGTAAGTCCAACAAAACCAAATCAAAAGGCTGCCCTGAAAAATATTCAACAAACTCGGAGTAGTAATGCCGTCCTGTCTCCAAAGAGAGGCTCTAGGTCCCGAAGCAAAACAAGCTCCCCGCGTCCTCGTCAGCCATTTTCCATAGCAGCAGAGAGCACCAGTGACACTGACCCAATAGAAAATCAACGTAGCATGGAGTCAATACCGCATAGAAGTTCACCACGTGTCTCAGGAAACAGACACATCCGGCGGCAACAGTATCTGGCCACAAAGTTCAAACTGGCCGTCAAGAACTCAAAACATACTCAGACGTTTGTTGCTGCTGCCGCAAGTATGGAGGAGTCTTCAGGCTCAGCAACCACAGTGATATCCAGACATCATTCAACTACTCAGACAGAAATTGTGGACAAGAATGCTCCAAAGCCAGCTTGCAGTCAACCAGAATGTGAGGTAGCAAACAAGACTGAAGAGAAAGATACGAGCAGAGAAAATAGAAACGCTGACGCTGAAAAACCTCCCATTGCACCACAAAATGTTGCCAAAAGCGAGGCCGCCCTTTTAACTCTGGTAGAACAAGGCCAAGAGAGTTTGGAATGGAAGCGTGCCAAAGTGAGGCTGAGGTCGACTCCAAGGAGCCCATCACCACCTTTTCAGGAGAGCCAACATCGCGTCGCCTCAGTCGACCGAGTCCATCTCCCCTCCAAAGAGAAGCCATCGTGTTTGGCTGGAGGAAGGGCTGCGTCAGGGCACAGCGGGCTGACATCTCGCTTGAGAAGTCCGACGCCTCCGGCACCTGAGAGGCGGTTCACAACCTCCGCCACGCAAATAGAAGTAAACCAAACCACGAGCACTGGCGTCCAGGTCAAGCTGAAGAAAAAACGATCACCCTCGCAGCGCCAGGGGAGAAAGGAGAGACGTTCGCCTTCTCAGAGAAGCGTGGCTTCAAAAATGTCCTCTCAGAGTGGTAGTAACCCCAAAGAAGACAATGACAAAACCAAGAAGAATAAAAAGAAAAAGAAAAAGAAAAAAGCTAAGAGTCGGGACCCTTCCATCCGCAGCTTGCGAAGCCTTCGTAGTTTCCAGAGCGATGCCTCCACCGGTATTTTAAAGCACGTCAAAATAGGCAATTCTTCCACATCGCCAGCCAGAACACGAAGCGGCAGAAGTGCCTCGGTGACAGCACTTTGGGAAACAACGAAGAAAAAGAAGAAGGTCAAGGTTAAGAGAAAGAAAAGTTCGAGCAAAATTGCAAGGTTTTTAAGGACTCTGAGCAAA
The DNA here is from genome assembly GCA_036785665.1 of Chirona hameri. Taxonomy (NCBI): domain Eukaryota; kingdom Metazoa; phylum Arthropoda; class Thecostraca; order Balanomorpha; family Balanidae; genus Chirona; species Chirona hameri. Next base: position 128,977 of record JAXIVJ010001273.1, on the reverse strand, counting down.
GATAAAGAAGCGATTAAAGTTATAAGTAAAATGGCTGCAACACAGAAGAAAAAATCAAGCAAATGAAATGTTTTGATTTTGTGTACGAGTTAAACATTCTATATTTTACGTTTTAACTTGGTGTCGTCACAATTAGTAAACATGCGTAAATAACATTTGTTATGGTGGGTGCATGGTGACTGTGAATCCAATACAGTGAAGAAGCGATGCATTTTCGCTTAATCTTAGATTTCGCTCTTCTCTAAGACGTCAAAATATAAGGCATTGTTCCTACGTACCTCTAAAGCCTACTTTCGAACCGCAAATAAATAACCAAGCGCAATTCATGATGCAATTGGTGATACCTGGCGTACTAAGCCACGGGTTATAAGCTGGGCTATGGCAGGAATGAGCTAGGATTTCTAAACTCGTCATATTTACCAAATCCACTTTAGTGACATTCAAACATTGTGGTGAGGCAAAGAACAACGTGAGTTGTTCACCTCATAGTAAATTTAACTGGTCCGCTCAAGCAAAACAGTATTATGAGATATGGTAGTGGATACTTATGTATGATAACATATTGTGCAGACATGAATCAAAGCATGAACCCGCCATTCAAAAGGCTCAAATAGTCGATATACAACGGCATTTTTACTTTTCCCTCACACTTAAGAAATTTCAAGAATCTTGCATTTGAACATATTTTAATCAGACGGTTAATGTCTAAGCTAAGTCATGGCTTAGCTTAGCCAATCAATCCTTTCTGAAGACGAAGATTCGGTTCGGCTTCCCTCCGGCTTCCCTTCGGCTTCCGACTGGAGTTGAGTTACCAAAATATGATATGGAAAGTGTGTGATTTAAAAGGGCAATTTGTCCGGACGGTGTGCTCGAAAAATGTAGTCATTTCATTGCATATACGCTCAAACTGCGCCTTTTCTGATTAGGAAGTTTCATCAGTTCCATGACTGGTGGCTATACTGGTCTGATGATTCCAATGGAGACGATTTTTGTAGTGTTTTTGGTAGAAGAGTTTTCGATGGTCTGCTCCTCCAGCATTTTAAGTGTAGCTATAGATACTTTATTTTTGTTTTAGAGGATGCACATCGTGCTAGACAAAGCGAAGGTTCGAGTGTCATCGCTAAAGCGAGAGTCTGGGCTAAATTTGTATAAGTTTTATATCTGGAATATCAATACATACCTCTGCACGTGTTTCTCTTTAGAAAAACCTGAGATTGCTGTTTCCGTTTGCCTCCGAAGTGTTATTAATTTGTGCAAGCATGGTATAGCCCTATAAGATAGGCTGTTTAGTCCTGAGTCTTAGGGCTAGGGATGCTAATTTGCATTGTTTTAAGATAACTAAATTTTCGGTAGGAGTTGAAACACATTTCCTTCGGTTTCAGTCAAATTAGTGCCATGAAAAACAAAAGCATTCGTCCAGTCTTATTTCGAACGTTGTCCGGATCTTTAACGCACATTCAGCCATCACCTGTTCCAGACCTAGGAAAATCCAGTCATGACCGACCCTCTTCATCCACTGGTTGTAAAGAAAGTAAGTTGGAATTGTTAATGTAATACAAGGGACGTTTATTCGAGGAATCTGACCGTTGAGAACTATAACTTTGCATCATGTTGTAGGTATGTTACAAGACATGTTGGTGAAACAAAATTCGAGCGCTTGGCAATTTCCAGTTTTGCTTGTTCCTGCTCATCACTGATCAAACCATATCCTGTTATGTTTTAACAAAAACTTGGTATGTTTCAGAGGTACCCATGAATAAGGTACAGGTGGGGACTGCTGCATCTCCGAACATCAAGAATGTTAAATCGCGCATCGGCTCACTGGCCAATACAAGTTACAAGCCTGGCGGAGGCAACGTAAAAATTGAAAGCCATAAAGTGGTTGTGAGCACTGCCTCAACCAAAATCCAAGCAAAATCAAGCTACAAGCCAGGGGGTGGCAATAAAAAAGTAAGTAAAGCTGACATCTAGAAGTCTTCCGTTATTTTTATAGGTAACAAGGAAACACTAAAATATTACCTAAATGCTTGAATAATTTTATTTTCAAGGCAAACTATGACGAATGAATCAGAGTGCGCTATAATATCTTCCCAGCTAACTCGTAATTTATGTCCTTATCGAACTGTGTAATCAAGCTATGCAATCAGACTTGAAACAAAATGCCTAAAATAACAAGATGACAAAACATTCACCAACAAAATCACCTAAACATTCACCTAAGATGACAAAATATTCACAATCATCTTAGGAGCTAATCATCTTAGGACCGATGATCTAATAACTTTTGATATAGTAGCCTCCCCTTCATCTATCGCGCAGATCGAGTCCAGAAAGTTGGACTGGAGTGCTCACTCGAAAGTGGGCTCCATGAGCAACACATCATACAAGCCGGGCGGCGGTAACGTCAAGGTTGGCAGCCAGAAACTGGAGTTCAAGGACCGGGCAACGTCCAAGGTCGGCTCCCGGGATAACCTGCAGCACAAGCCAGGCGGCGGCGACATCAAGGTGGGTAATGGGGTCACTGGCAGGTATGTTGCTGACGGCAAGTTTTAGCCTTACAGCTCGCAGCTCTTACGACGGCAGCGCCCCTGGCGGCTATTTCCTGCAGCAGACGGAGCGCCATCTATGAAGTCTTCACGAAAGCGCCCCCTAGTCTTCACAGCGAGCTGCGGCATTAATGGCCTTTCACCTCAGATGCCTCTTCACGGCTGCAGACGACCCTGGCCATTTCCGTTTTCCATCTCCTGAACGTGATGGTCCTCCATTTCTCCTCTCCCTCCGTTCCCTTCACAGCTGCGCCCTCTGAGATGACCTGTTCTCTCTCTCTCATAGCCAGACCAGTGTCTCTGGCCACGCCTTTTTCAGAGTTCTCGCGCCACGTAGACGCCTCATGGTGGGTATACCCGTTATACCTACCACGCGGAATTGTGCGGTGCCCGCGGTGTCACAGCACTGAGCAATGCACCAACTATCACTGCCTGGTTCGTGTTTTACAATGTCTTATGATGGTGGGCTTCACAGAATGCCGACATGCTTTTGTTATTTTGATGGACGTCTAAATGTGTCATTTGTAAAGATGTAAATCAGATAAACACACAACTGCATGTTAAACGAATGTTGCTTGGTGCACAGTGCAATGCAACTATCTGATGGTCGCCAATACGACAAGGAATAGTTTAAAATTAAACTACATATGACTCCAAAATTTATATATTCAATACCTAAAGGAGATGTATTGTCATCTTTCACCACTTCGCTGTGATTATATACATAACTATTTTTCGAAAGCCAACTCTGACAAAATTGTTTCATCCATTCATCATATGTATTTGCACGTTTAATTTTTATTCATATCAAAACACTGCAGTCGTTCTCCACAGTTAACTCATATTCTCATTTCCAAGTCGATTTTGTGGCATTCAGCTTGGTCATATAATATATCTATATTCATTATACATGCGAACTTAAAGGGAATGTTTCACCTTTCTGAAAGTTGTCAAATATTCGCTGGTTGTAGTCGAAAATATGAAGTAAGTGATGCTAAAAACGAGGGTGATATTTTTATCTCGAGAAGTCACTTAATTTTATACAAATTAGGTTTTTAAATCTGGGGTGATGACGTCATTATTGAGCTATAGAGAGCTATAGAGAAAACCTTTACGCTGCCATTTGGCAGCACAATCGTTTCAGGACAATTCTGGCGTCTTAAATAGATACAATATTGTGGAACTGTGTACAGAACACAATGACGAGTGTGAGGCATTGCGATAGCTCAATATTTATTTAAAAACAAAACAATCAATCCATAATTGAGACTTCAAACAGCGTGAACAACTTCAACTTAGACCTGCAACCTGTCGCGTTGGCCGTTGTTTACCAGCCAAGGTTTGAGAAATACAAGTCGTCCTCTCTCGCAGGACCAACAATCTTGTCGCTGCCATCAAGTCGCTGTCAGCCAATCAGCGGCTGCACCAACCTGGGTGCATTTTTCAAATTATAAATTAAATTGCTTAAAAACGGTTAAGTTTTGGGGGAAATGACCGTAGTAATTTAAAAATTTCAATAACGGCCACATATAATGGCTATCTCAGTTAAAAACCAATATAAAGGTGAAATATTCCCTTTAATCATTGAGCATATTTTTTAATCGACATTTGATGTTTCACATCAGAACCATGTCAGAACCATGTCCTTCAGCATGTGTATGGCCTCTTTGAGTGTCCCATGTCTGAGTGTTTTCACAGTATGGTGGTATGTATAACGTCACATTTCACGTGTTCATGGCCTGCAGCACCCGGTGCACCTGCTGCACCCTACCCCCCCCCCCCCCCCACGTCATCACTATACGTCATCACTGACACGGCATGACTGTGACGTCGGCGCGGCATGACCACGCGCACATGCCGGCACCCTTTCAGGTGGACAACGTCAAAATCGATCTGTCCAGTGTGGGAAGTAGGATTGGTTCCATGGCCAACGTGAAGCACAAGCCCCAGGGGGGAGACAAAAAGATTTTCAACGACGTAGATTACCTGCGCCAAGTGAGCTCTGGCTCTGGCGAGGGCCGCAGCGGGCGCAAGTCCCAAGCCAGCTCAATAGATGGCACTCCGGAACCACCGGTGAGACTTTGAGTCCTGCATCAGCCGGTGAGTACTCGTTCCACAGGAGGATTTCTTCGTCTTTCTACCATCTTCGACTTCTGCTCTCGATCTGCTCCCTCGGGCCCTGATGAACTAACGGCTTGGGCTAAAGGCGTTACCATGCCTTTGCATGCTGTATGTCGGTAGAAGGGTGGTATTCACATAACGAATGTGAATTGTTTGTACCATTATGGTGCAGGTATCGCCTCACATTAGAAACGGCTTCTGTCATTAGGTAGAAAGGAGGTTCTTTATTATTTATTGTTTATCATGCATTGTGTCGATTTACCGTAAAATATAGGCATGCTCAATGTCATGTTTTATTTCAGATATTTACCCGTTATCGCTAAATATTTTCTAATGAAGTAGGTAATAGATGTACATAGCTGTTCATTTCGTTCACTAGGGTTTTTCATATCATTTGCTAAGGATCGTCTCAAACGGCAATGGACCATGGTTGTCTTTAAATTAGCCCGCTGGAAAAAGTTGGATCATTCGTGATTGGAGTAATATCGAAAATAGTGTCACGATTCCATTGAGCACTGTCGTTCCTAATCATGCAATTGTATTTGCATACATTATTCGTATACTTCATGTTCGATATACGTATACTTCATGTTCGATTTACGTATACTTCATGAAATTCGATAATTGCATGTTTCTCTTTGAATGCATGGCCGTACGACGCTCGCTCCATTATACTAATATCTACATTCTCTGTAGGATCTCTGCATTGATCCGATCGAGCCCATATCACTGGTACCACGGTTTGAGAACGTGGAGTTTCTGGCCATGGCCTGCATGGCAAACATGGTGCACTCGTCACCGACCTCCTATCTGGTGCTCCTCTTCAAAACGGTGCACTACCTCCGCTGGTTCCTGCCGATGGTGTACTAACTGACCGACCGGCGCCGATCGCCTTCCTTCGTCTCTCCTGCACTGTCCTGCTGTCCTGCTATCCTGTCCAAGGTTCACAACATCAATAAGTACTAGTTATGGTTATTGGTTAACTCTTATCAGTTTAATAAATGTGAACGGTAGTGAACTTTTCGTGACATATTTTGTCGGCGAAATTATTATCAGAACTCACGATGGATTGTTTGGTTCAATTTTCGTTATTAAATGCTATCATAACTTTTACGTTTTTGAGTAGTCACTCAAGGGACCTACCTATGAGGGGGGGGGGGCTTGTTTTTTGCACTTGTTGTATCTTAAACTATTCTTAAGCACTTGTCTTTTACCAGGTTTTTGTGGGAAGTGGTACATGTTTGAGATGGTAAATAGTCACCATTGATTGTGTCTCTGTTGAAGGGTAGAGGACAGTGTCACCGAACCAAGATGTGCTGACGACTGCGCTGTTCTGCGTGCTGACCCAATGGTGGCTGGCTGTTACAGAGTCCGAGCACGTCGTCACCTCCGAAGTCTCCGACCAAATCGCTCGCGCACTCCCCGTCTCCGTCGGCGTCGGCGGAGATCACCAAATCTCGCGAGGCGAAGGCGAAATCTCCACAACCGGCGAAGCCACCGACACCTGTCGTCAGCGCTCCGGCACCCGAGGCAAAATCCCCAGCAACCAACGCGAAGTCTCCCGCACCCGAGGCGAAGTCTCCTGTACCAGAGGCAAAATCTCCCGCATCCGAAGCAGCGAAGTCTCCGGCTCCGGACGCAAAGTCTCCATCGGTTAACGCAAAGTCTCCAGCGCCTGACGCCAAGTCCCCTGGACCAGAATCCAAGATGGCGGAGTCGGAGAAAAAGCCTTCTGCGTCCGACATTGCTTCTGCTGCGGCCCCTGCCGCCCAGCCCGCGGCTGCAAAGGCTTAGACTTGCTGTGCGCGTT
>JAXIVJ010001273.1:0-117500 GCA_036785665.1 Chirona hameri | reverse complement strand
GAGTGTGTGCAAATGATTACTTCTGTAAATTTTTTCTTTTTAACATATATTAATGCTAATAAAATTGATGATAGTTCCGCTGTATATACGCTATTTGTGTCTGGAAGTCTGAAGTTACTGTTAACTGTGTTTGAAAAATATGCACCGCCGGTTCGGCCGTCGCGCCGTGAACCGTCTGTGTATATGTATGTGTATGTGTTGTGTTGTGCTTTGTGTTCGTGGAAGAGTGTGTGTGTCTCTGCCGCCGTGACTGTGTTTTTGTTGTGTGTGAAGAGGCGGTGTGTGTCTGGTGTTGTGTCGAGCCAGTGAGGTGTGAGTGGTGGTGTTGGCATTGTGTTGATGTGTGGGATGTTGAATAGTGTGAGTGTTTGTCTGATTCTGTGACTGATAAGTGGGTGTCGTTTTTGTAGTAGTGTTTGTCGTCTTGTGGTTGCGGGGTGATTTCATATCTGGAATGTTGGGAGTGTGGGGTGTGAACTTGCTCTGGCGTAGAATCTAAGTAGCGTGTATTTGCGTCGGCGGCAGAGTGTGGGTATGTTTGTGTCGATGTGTAAGTTTGTGGTGTTGGTGGTGCGACAGGCCCCTGTCACGATCCGTAAGGCAGTGTTCTGGACGGTTTGCAATTTTTCAATTTGTTTGGAACATATATCATCAAATAAGAATGCGTTATAGTCCAGGATTGGTCGTATCAGGGAAGTATATAACTTGAGAAGAGTGGAGCGGTCTGCGCCCCACTCTCTTCCAGTTAACGACTTCATAATATTTATTCGTCGCGTACATCTCTGTACTAAATCATTGCAATGTGGGATGAACGAAAGACGAGTGTCGAGCGTTACTCCCAGATATTTGAATGATTTGACAAAAGGGATAATTTGATTGTTATATTTTAATGGAATGAAGGGTTCCACATATACAGTTTTTTTCGAGAAAATCAAGGATGCAGATTTACTTGGAGAAACTTCCAGACCCCATTGGTCGCACCATACCTTTATATCAATGAGGACTAGTTGTATAATTTTGCTGGCTTGATCAACACTGGGGTGGGAGAGCCACACTGCCAGGTCATCAGCGTACATTGCAAATTTAAGACCTTTGTCGATCTTGTTAATATTACTGAAAATGTCGTTAATCATGATTACAAATAGGGTTGGGGAGAGAACCGATCCCTGTGGGACACCGTGGTCCTGATGTGTGAGTGTGTGTGGTTGTTATTTCATTAAGTAGTATTCCCCTATAGTGATAGTTTGTAAATCCGTGGTTAGTTCATATATCAGCTACGATAGTCCCAAACTGGGATAAAGGACAGAGCTACGGGAGCCTCTCCTTATGCCGCTCCCGCTATCGGTAGTCTGACGAAACTGTGTTAGGTCCCCTGTGCTTGTGTTTCTTGTGTTTCTGCACTTCTTAGTGCACTCTCTCTCTCTCTCTCATCCCCCCCACCCGGAGATGACCTCCCATCAGGAGATTATTCTCATCTGCCGCCGAGAGGACGGAAAGCCGATGAAGGCTTTCCTCCCCTGGGCGGTAGAGGACGCAATCCGGCCGGTAACCGGATTGCCCCTGAAGGCGCGCCTCACGCGCCATGGCGACACTTTAGACATAAAGGCCGCAACCACGGGCGAGGCCTTGCTCCTGAAGAGCATCACGTGAATCGCCAACGTAAACGTCACCATCTGTGAAGAATCTCACAACAGCCGCAGCCAGGGCTCCATCTGGGCCCCTGAGCTTGACATCCACAACACTGACGACCTGGTGGAGGGCTTCCGTGCCCTAGGGGTCACGGTGGTGTACTGCCCCCCCCCCACGCGGCCCCAAGGCGCTGCTGATTCTCACATTCACAAAACAAAATAGAAAAAAAGAAGCCAAAAAGCCAAAAAGCCAAAAAAAACAAGGAAAAAAAGGAAACAAACAAATCAAACAATCAAAAAGAGATTTATAAATACTGTCTTTAAAACATAAACAAAACAATCAAACTATGAGGCAAATAAGACAAGGGGTGTTAGGACTGTATAGGACTGTTCAAAACAACAAATGTGCAACCCCCGTCCCCCCAAATTCCCCTACCTACCCATAATCACCTCAAGACAGAAAAGAAATCTCCAAATAAAGCAACAGCAAGAGTAAGAGTAAGAAAGAAGAAAGAAAAAAGAAAAGAAGAGAAGAAAAGAAAACAAGAAAACTATAGAAGTAAGAAGAAAGAAGAATGAAGAAAGAAGAACGAAGAAGGAGAAGGGAGGGAAAAAAGACATCGAAGGGCGCCTTCGGCGCCCTTCGGCCCAAACAACCGGGCTGGAATCACCCACGGTGAAAAGCCAGAAAATTTAAAAACCAACCAACCAACCGTAACGCCAACACGTCCTACACTGCCGCGGGGGAATCGCGAAAGGTTCCTTTGGAATTCGTGATAATTATCTCTTTTAACGTAACTTTCCTCCCAACCCTCCACTCCCCACTGCTCCGCTCTTATTAGAGCGGAGTAGTTGAACCCACCGCCCTCCCTTCCCCCTGATCGCAGATCCCGGCACTGCGAACTTCGCAACGCCCATCCCTCCACCCCCCTCCCCCTAGCCCTAACCCCCCTCACTCACTTGATTTGCGCCTTGCCTCACTGTTTTTCATTCTGCTTTTATCTATCTCTTTCCTAAACTAGTCTACTGGCGGATACCTAGCGGTGTATACCCAGCCTGCTTGGCCCGAACGGTCCACAAACGACCTGGATGGGTGGCAGGTTGGTCCAACGAAGCCAGCCTGAGACCTCTTTTCACCAACTCTCTCCTACCCTACTCTAAATCTTATCTTTCTTACACTTCTACGGTTTAATCGTCCTCCTCCTGCTCACTTGACCTTCAGTCTCCCGCCAAAACACTTGACCTTCAGTTTCCCGCCAAAACGTCACATTTCCGACAGCGCTCCACGCGGTCCGCCACTTTAAACCACCGATTTTTAACATTCACAATGCACCCATCACGGCCTTCAGCTGTTTCAGTCGCACTCAGCCCTTAAGGCAACCCACACATCCACACCACACATCCACACCACTCACCCACAACGTGCCGGCCGCAGCGTTTTTTAGTTGCGCGACCGTCTCACACCCACCTGCTCCTCTCCCACGATGGCCACCGCTGGGGCTCGTCCCCGAGACCCGCGCACCCACCCGCCCGACCGTGAGCCCAACCAGCGACCTGTCGAACCATCCGACATCCCCGAGGGCAGAAGCTTCGTGCTGCTGCAACTGCCGAGTGGAAACTCGTTCGGGGGGGGGGGGGGGGGGGGGGGGGGGGGGGGGGGGGGCTCAGCCCCTTCCGAATCAGGCGGGCCCTATCCCACCTGATCGGCGATGTAGAGTTCGCCCGGTCCATCCGATCGGGCGCTCTACTGGTCAAGGTGATTGACCGATCGCAGGCACTGACCCTGCTCGGTCAATCTACCTTCCTGGACTTACAGAATGAGACCAAGGCTGCAGACCGCATGAACACCGTTCAGGCGGTCTGCTACGCCCCAATCCTGACGATGCTGGGCGAGGAGGAGCTCCTGTACGAGCTCCAGCCCCAAGGAGTCACTGAGGTGACGAGGTTCCGTCCCCAACAAAATGGGAAACTGAGCCCGCTCCTCAAACTCAGGTTTCGCGGCCTCATCTGCCCGCCCTCCATCGTGGCGGGTTATGAGGTCCTCAAATTGAAACCCTGGGTGCCCAACCTCCGGCAGTGCTACCGGTGTGGCCGCTTCGGTCACACCGAGCACACCTGCCACGCCCGAGAGCCCAAGTGCCTCAACTGTGCCGACAGGCATCTGACAACCGAGTGCCCCGCTGGAACAGAGGTACGCTGCTCCAACTGTGCGGGAAGACACGCTGCTTGGTGCCGTGATTGCCCAGCCTGGCAAGACCAGCTGGCAACCATGGAACAGTGCAAGCGGGCGGACGAGGCTCCTGTCAAGGAGAGAGCTGTGGCACAGCCCCAGGCTAGCTGGCCAGCCGCCACCTATGCCGAGGTCCTCGCTGCGAGGTCGCCTCCCCCCTCTCGAGGACAGCGCCGACACGGTCCCCAGACCGAAAGTCCGACCGCAGGCCCAGAGGGCAGAACGAGCCCAACCACCTCTCGGGACGCGACGGGAAACTCTCCCCGCCTCCCACCCAACCGATGTGCCCCGAAGCGCTGCCAAAGTCTGGGGAACGACCCACTGCCCCCGGGACCCCGGCTCAGGACGTAGAGTCCCAGTCGGAGCGCGGCACCGAACCACGTGACCAACGTGATGCGCCACCACCACCGCTGTGCGCGGCGGCTATGTCAGATACGCCACCGCCACCAAGGCACGCGCTAACTCCATCTGACGCGCCACCGCCATCGCATGCGGTCTGCAGCCTTGGTAGCAATCGGTAAGTCCAGGAAGGTAGATTGACCGAGCAGGGTCAGTGCCTGCGATCGGTCAATCACCTTGACCAGTAGAGCGCCCGATCGGATGGACCGGGCGAACTCTACGTCGCCGATCAGGTGGGATAGGGCCCGCCTGATTCGGAAGGGGCTGAGCCCCCCGAACGAGTTTCCACTCGGCAGTTGCAGCAGCACGAAGCTGCTGCCCTCGGGGATGTCGGATGGTTCGACAGGTCGCTGGTTGGGCTCACGGTCGGGCGGGTGGGTGCGCGGGTCTCGGGGACGAGCCCCAGCGGTGGCCATCGTGGGAGAGGAGCAGGTGGGTGTGAGACGGTCGCGCAACTAAAAAACGCTGCGGCCGGCACGTTGTGGGTGAGTGGTGTGGATGTGTGGTGTGGATGTGTGGGTTGCCTTAAGGGCTGAGTGCGTCTGAAGCAGCTGAAGGCCGTGATGGGTGCATTGTGAATGTTAAAAATCGGTGGTTTAAAGTGGCGGACCGCGTGGAGCGCTGTCGGAAATGTGACGTTTTGGCGGGAAACTGAAGGTCAAGTGTTTTGGCGGGAGAGTGAAAGTCAAGTGAGGAGGAGGAGGACGATTAAACCGTAGAAGTGTAAGAAAGATAAGATTTAGAGTAGGGTAGGAGAGAGTTGGTGAAAAGAGGTCTCAGACTGGCTTCGTTGGACCAACCTGCCACCCCTCCAGGTCGTTTGTGGACCGTTCGGGCCAAGCAGGCTGGGTATACACCGTTAGGTATCCGCCAGTGGACTAGTTTAGGAAAGAGAAAGATAAAAGCAGAATGAAAAACAGTGAGGCAAGGCGCAAATCAAGTTAGTGAGGGGGGGGGGGGGGGGGGGGGGGTTAGGGATAGGGGAAGGGGGGGGGGGGGGGGGGTGGAGGGATGGGCGTTGCGAAGTTCGCAGTGCCGGGATCTGTGATCAGGGGGAAGGGAGGGCGGTGGGTTCAACTACTCCGCTCTAATAAGAGCGGAGCAGTGGGGAGTGGAGGGTTGGGAGGAAAGTTACGTTAGAAGAGATAATTATCACGAATTCCAAAGGAACCTTTCGCGATGCCCCCGCGGCAGTGTAGGACGTGTTGGCGTTACGGTTGGTTGGTTGGTTTTACATTTTCTGGGCTTTTCACCGTGGGTGATTCCAGCCCGGTTGTTTGGGCCGAAGGGCGCCGAAGGCGCCCTTCGATGTCTTTTTTCCCTCCCTTCTCCTTCTTCGTTCTTCTTTCTTCATTCTTCTTTCTTCTTACTTGTATGGTTTTCTTGTTTTCCTTTCTTCTCTTCTTTTATTTCTTCTTTCTTCTTTCTTACTCTTACTCTTGCTGTTGCTTTATTTGGAGATTTCTTTTCTGTCTTGAGGTGATTATGGGTAGGTAGGGGAATTTGGGGGGACGGGGATGCACATTTGTTGTTTTGAACAGTCCTATACAGTCCTAACACCCCTTGTCTTATTTGCCTCATAGTTTGATTGTTTTGTTTATTTTTTTTAAAGCCAGTATTTAGGAATCTCTTTTTGATTGTTTGATTGTTTTTTTTTCTTTTTTCTTCTTTTTTTTCTTCTTTTTGGCTTTTTGGCTTTTTTTCTATTTTCTTTTTTTGGCAATTTGACTCGGGGTTTACAGTTTATCTATGAGATTGGATTTAATTAGATAGGTGAATAGTAGTTCTATGAGGGCTGGGTGGTCATCTCCGAGGAGGTGGGGAAGGGTTAGTGGGATATTTTGGTTATGGCAGTAGGTTAGTAGAGGGTTTCTGTGTGTGAGATATTGTGGGCAATCTATTAATATGTGTTTGATTGTGAGGCGAGTGCGACATTGTGTGCATTTAGGTTTTGGGCAGCGATCCAAGATGTAGTGGTGTGTGAGATGGGTTTGCCCAATTCTCAGTCGTGTCAGTGACCTTTCTTCTCTTCGTGTGTGTTGATTGGCGGAGTTCCAGAGTTGTATGTGTGGATGAATGTGTTGTAGAGGGGTTTGGGTGTTGTTCCAGATGAGTTGGTGTTGTGTGTGTAATCGTTCTTTGATAATGGGGAATGAGTCAGAGGCAGACTTGTCAATGATTCATATTTGTCATGAATCGATTCACAGTGATTCACGGACCATAATGAATGATTCAATCATGATTCAATCACTCAACATTACCATAATGAATGATTCAATCATGATTCAATCACTCAACATTACCATAATGAATAATTCAATCTTGATTCAATCACTCAACATTAAAGGGAAGCGTCGACTCCTTTGTCTAACTCCTTTGATTTTGAATGTGCGACTCTAAGATTTTATGAGCGTGATAGGGAGGTCATGCTCTACCTGTGTGCCATTTTGCATGCACATCAGAATAGTCTGCTGTTTGACCTTAAACATATGACCTGCTCTAACTCCTTTGATTTTAAATGTGCGACTCTAAGATTTTACCAGAATGATCACTAGGTCGTGATCTATCTGTGTATCAATTTTGAAGCCAATCCAAATAGTTCGCGAATGTATTTCCGAATGTGAATGTGAGGCAATTGGACACGCGTGTTGTTTATTTTGATTATAAAATGATATTTATAATTTTTATTATAATTGCCAATTCCAAGTTCCAAAAGCATTAATGACTTTACGTTTCACTTTTTAAGCGAATAGAACATTTATTTTGATTTTGCATTAGGTATTATTTTTTTTATAAAGCATGATGTGGAATAAAGCGGCGCCGATGCGACAGTGATATTTGGGACATGCGGAGGTCATGCAAATGTTTGTTTATGATTTCGTTTTTGATATGGTATAGCCTAGAAATTAGGAAAAGGTGGAAACTTTTTGATAATTTTTCGTGTGAAAAAGGTGTGCGTGTACTGTGTGGTTTATGAACCAAAGTATGAGTTATCAGTTAGTTACCTTTTCTAAGTATTTAGGTACCTACCCCTAACCCTACCAGTTCCAAGGTATTCACCTAGTTAGGGCTGATTGAACAGTGGCTTTGTGCCCACTGGAGTTGGACACAAAGCCTCGCTTTCTTTACGCATAGATGAATTACAGGCTACAGCTCAGGACACAGAGCTCATATGATTGGCCATTAAGTGCCTGGTTTGTCCACAGGGCACAGATGAATGCTGGGCCGCAGTCATATTTTGTGGACAGTTTATGCTGTTCGACCAAAAAAGAATGATTCTTTGAGCGATGAATGATTCAATCAGCCTATTTTCTCTGTATGAATGATTCAGTCAGTGACTCACAACAGGTTTGCGCATGAGGTGAATCGATTCATGAGTCATTCATTTGAAATAAGAATGATTCAATCAAAAGTAGTCGATTCACATTGAATCATTGACAAGTCTGGTCAGAGGTGGATGTGGTGATTTGGTGTATTGTGTTTAGTTGTGTTGCGCGATTTGCTTGTTCATCGGCCATCTCATTACCAGGTATACCGGTGTGACCAGGGAGCCAGAGAAGTGTTGGTTTTTGTGTTTGTGTTAAGTTGTAATGTGTGTGAATTATGTTGTATATGAGTGGGTGTGATGGTTTTGTGGCATTATTTGAAATAGCGATTAATGCTGATTTCGAGTCTGATGCTATAATATTATTTTCTAGTTGTCTTTTTTTAATGATCATGTATGATGCTAATATAGCGTAGAGTTCTGCAGTATATATTGATGTGCGGTTCGGCAGTCTTGTGCGTAGTATTACTTCTGGAGGTAATTCAGTTCTGTATAGAACGGCTGCTGCGCCTATTCTGTGATTGCTCTTATGGTAAGAGCCGTCTGTATATATGATGTTGTGATTTGGATGCTCTGTTGTGTATTCCAGAAATGTTTGTGTGATCTCTATATCAGTGTATGTGCTCTTTGGTTTTTCGAAAATTGTATCGAGTGTTGGTGGGGTGTTAATCTAATAAGGTGGAAGTGCTGGGATGGGTGTGATGTGTGGTAATGGTAGTACTAGTGATTCTGAGTGTTGTGCGATTCTTCCGCCTATGGTGACTCTGTAGCGTGGAATATTTTGTGTTCTAAATCGGGCATGTGTTCGTCTTTGCAGTGTCTGTGTGCATGGGTGTCTTGGTGTTTGTTTGGTCTTATGAAAATATCTTAGTAGGGTTTGTGTTCGTCTGTAGTGTAGTGGTGGTGTGTTGTTGTAGACATGTAGTGCAGAGACGGGTGAGGTTCGGAATGCTCCTGTGATTGTGCGTAGTGATTCGTTTTGTATTATGTTAAGTTTGTTAAGGTTTGTAGGGGCTGCATTCTTGAATACTATTGATCCGTATTCTAGTATTGGTCTGATTAGTGATGTGTATAGTTTTGTGAGTGTCACTCTGTCTCCTCCGAAGTCCGTTCCAGTGAGAGCTCGGAGGATGTTTATGCGTTTTCTTGCTTTTGTTGCTATGTCAGTGATGTGGTGTTTGAAGGTGAGTTTTCTATCGAATGTGATGCCTAGGAATTTAGCTGCTGTAACAAATGGAATATTTTCATTGTTACATTGTAGTGGTGTGCTTGTGTCGGTGTTGCACCATCCAAAAATGATGCATTTTGATTTTTGGTTTGATATGGAGAGGTTGAGTGTATTGAGTCGTGTTTGTATAGTGTTGAGTGATTTCTGTAGTGTTCCTAATGCATTGTTACATTGTTTGTGTGCTGTCCAGATTGCGATGTCATCTGCACATAGCGAAATCTTCGTAGGTGGTGGAATTGTTTTTAATTTTGAGTTCAAGGCCAGTACAAAGAGGATTGGACTCAGTACCGATCCTTGCATCAGACCAGTGGAAGGGTATTTGGTGCTTGAGATGTGGTTTAAGTGTTTGATTTGAAAAGTGCGAGTGCAGAGATATGTGTTTAAGTAGTGTGCTAAGTTTCCTTGTATCCCGATGTCGTGGAGATATGCTAGGAGTGCTGAGATGTTTAGTGTGTCGTATGCGTGTTTAATGTCTAGGAAGATGGCAGCAGTGTATTCCTTCTTAGCGAAAGAATTTTGGATGTCAGTTGTGATTCTTACGAGATTATCCACTGTGCTGCGTCCCGGTAAGAATCCCGAGTGGTTAGGAGAGATAATGTTGTGTGTAGTGATGTAGTGTATTAGTCTTCCCTTGATGATGCGCTCAAATGTTTTGTGTAAACAACTTGTTAATGAAATTGGTCTGAAGTTGTCTGGGTGTGTGTTGTCTTTGTTTGGTTTTGGTATTGAGATTATGTGTGCGTGGAACCACGATTGTGGGTATGTGTTTGTTTTCCATGCTGTATTGAATGCTGTCAGGAGCTTGGTTCTTGCTAAAGGTCCCAGGTGTTTTAGAAAGCTGTAGTGTATACTATCTGGGCCAACACTTGTATTTCCTGCGGCATTGATGGCTGTGTCTATTTCTGTGAGCGTTAGAGGTGCGTTATATGCGTATTTGGTTGTTTTGTATGGTTTGGGATTGGATTAGGCAATTGTGTGCTTCTTTGTGAAAAATGTGTTGCGAAAAATTTCGGCAATCTCTTCTTGGTCTGATACGTTATTGTAACGGGTTTTCGCTTCTGCATGGTTCTGCTATTTTGTGCAACATTGCAACATTTTTTTGATTTTTTTTAAAACTCTTTCTCTGGTTAATTTTGGGCCGCTGAATGGAATTACATAAATTTTGAGGCTCTCTGGCTTAATCTGCAACAATTAGAACTGCTTGCAACAATTGTCAACAATTTGCAACATTATTAAAATTTTGCTCACGGGGTTTTCTTGAGATCAGGAGTCGAAATATGGCATTTTCAGAATGTTATATCCCCGTGTTTTCGAGATAATACTAAATTTTGTGGTTAAAATGCAGAATCGAGCTCAACCTGTACATACATTTTTATTTTGGAGGCAGGTCAATCATCGGCGAGCACATAGGTCGCTGCATGGTTAGGGTGGGGGTGGTGAAATTTAGCGAGTTAATCGGGAATTGGTCCGGTGGTATAAGGTCCGGGTTTCCTTGTCCGTGAGCCGGCACCAATGGCCCTCTGGCTCCTCCTTACATAATTTCACCAACGGCTTGTCTCTCAGATTATCACACCGTGAGTTCTGTGATCGGTTCCATGTATATTCTGCATACCCAGTGCAACGCTACGCTGAGGACGAACTCCCACTGGAACTAACACATTCATACATCCTTTCACTCAGACTCTCCCCAGACATTCACTCAATCATCAATATCTTTCATACTTTGCAGTAAAATGTCAGGTTCGTCTTCCTGACCCCTCCCTCTTTTCCTATCCCCACCAGTGGTGCGTAGTGTTACACAGGGAACGCACCAGGGTAACAGCTGGTTCACTGAGCGAATTTCGTCTCCGATGTACTCAGCTCTTCACTATGGATAACTTTCCACTCTAACTATTAAATCCACCAAATGCAAATATGAATAACCTCACACATGCTTTTCTGTCTGGGTCCATTCCTGCCGCACACTGCTGCTGGGATCCACGACTTACTGCGGTTTCCGTGGTGCCCCAATCGCCAATCCACGCCACCTCAGCACCCTGACTCCTCCTACGGCATTTATCTGAGGTGGATGGCCATTCCGGCCCACACGTCGCCACCCCAGCACCCTGACTCCTCCTACGACATTTATCTGGGGCGGATGGCCATTCCGGCCCGCACACGTCGCCACCCCAGCACCCTGACTCCTCCTACGGCATTTATCTGGGGCGGATGGCCATTCCGGCCCGCACACGTCACCACCTCAGCACCCTGACTCCTCCTACGGCATTTACCTGAGGCGGATGGCCATTCTGGCCCTCACACGTCGCCACCCCAGCACCCTGACTCCTCCTACGGCATTTATCTGGGGCGGATGGCCATTCTGGCCCGCACACGTCGCCACCCCAGCACCCTGACTCCTCCTACGGCATTTATCTGGGGCGGATGGCCATTCCGGCCCGCACACGTCACCACCTCAGCACCCTGACTCCTCCTACGGCATTTACCTGAGGCGAATGGCCATTCTGGCCCTCACACGTCGCCACCCCAGCACCCTGACTCCTCCTACGGCATTTATCTGGGGCGGATGGCCATTCCGGCCCGCACACGTCACCACCTCAGCACCCTGACTCCTCCTACGGCATTTACCTGAGGCGGATGGCCATTCTGGCCCTCCTGGTTTCCCAGAACCTGGCGTTACCGGACTCTTTCGAGTGCCCGCCAGTATTTCGCGACTTGTGGCGCGCGATCCAGCTCACTTCTTGGCATCGCGGAATGGACCCAAAAACAAACAAACAATCTCATCATCATCTAACTCCCATTCTCCTGGAAACACAACTTTCTCCTTCCGAACTAAATATTCCCACCGAAACCGGTCTATACATCTGAGACCTTTGCCATCTTTTGTTAAAAGGGTTTCCTCTTAGTTGAATTCCCATTCAACTCCACCCCCTTTCCCCCATCACCCGTTGTGCAGCAGACCGTGTCGGCAGGCATATTACGCACAGGGGCGCGGCTACGTATTGTCTAGGCCTCCTCACAATTTTGTCTATTATTTCCCACTGTCAGTTTACACCATGCTGTTATCGTCATACCTCCCTCGTGCGTTGTATCCTATTTGCCCCGGCTCCACGCGCACGGTTGTCTCTGGGCGTGCGTCTGCACGTTTGTATGTAGTGTACGTACAGTATGCATGCATGATTCCAAGTATGTATGCCTGTATGCCTGTATGCCTGTATGCCTGTATGCCTGTATGCCTGTATGCCTGTATGCCTGTATGCCTGTATGCCTGTATGCCTGTATGCCTGTATGCCTGTATGCCTGTACGCCTGTACGCCTGTATGCCTGTATGCCTGTATGCCTGTATGCCTGTATGCCTGTACGCCTGTACGCCTGTACGCCTGTACGCCTGTACGCCTGTATGCCTGTATGCCTGTATGCCTGTATGCCTGTATGCCTGTATGCCTGTATGCCTGTATGCCTGTATGTCTGTATGCCTGTATGCCTGTATGCCTGTATGCCTGTATGCCTGTATGCCTGTATGCCTGTGTGCCTGTGTGCCTGTGTGCCTGTGTGCATGTGTGCCTGTGTGCCTGTGTGCTTGTGTGCCTGTGTGCCTGTGTGCCTGTGTGCTTGTATGCCTGTATGCCTGAATGCCTGTTTGTATGTATGTATGTATGTATGTATGTATTTATGTATGTATGTATGTATGTATATATGTATGTATGTATGTATGTATGTATGTATGTATGTATGTATGTATGTATGTATGTATGTATGTATGTATGTATGTATGTATGTATGTATGTATGTATGTATGTATGTATGTATGTATGTATGTATGTATGTATGTATGTATGTATGTATGTATGTATGTATGTATGTATGTATGTATGTATGTATGTATGTATGTATGTATGTATGTATGTATGTATGTATGTATGTATGTATGTATGTATGTATGTATGTATGTATGTATGTATGTATGTATGTATGTATGTATGTATGTATGTATGTATGTATGTATGTATGTATGTATGTATGTATGTATGTATGTATGTATGTATGTATGTATGTATGTATGTATGTATGTATGTATGTATGTATGTATGTATGTATGTATGTATGTATGTATGTATGTATGTATGTATGTATGTATGTATGTATGTATGTATGTATGTATGTATGTATGTATGTATGTATGTATATATGTATTTATCTTATAACTGTTAGCGTGAAGAAGCGTCGCCGGCGTGATACCATTTGTATTGTATTTGTGGAGTGTGTGTAGTTTATGCTGTGTAGTGTATATTGTGTAGTGTATATTGTGTAGTGTATATTGTGTAGTGTATATTGTGTAGGGTATATTGTGTAGTGTATATTGTGTAGTGTATATTGTGTAGTGTATTGTGTAGTGTGCATTGTGTAGTGTATTTTGTGACTATAGTGTACCACGGGTCGTGTTTCTGTAATTGGTAATCGGTACTCAGTACTCGGTACTCGATACTCAGTACTCAGTACTCAGTACTCAGTACTCGGCACTTGGTACTCGGTACTCGGCACTCGGCACTCGGCACCTGGTACTCGGTACTCGGCACTCGGTACTCGACACTCGCTACTCGGTACTCGTTACTCAGGAATGGGTACTCAGTACTCGGTACTCACTACTCGGTACTCGGTACTCGGTTACTCGGTTATCGGTACTCGGTACTTGGTACGCGGTACTCGGTACTCGGCACTCGGTACTCGGTACTCGGTACTTGGTACTCGGTACACGGTACTAGGTACTCGATAATCGGTACACGTTACTCGGTACTCGGTACTCGGTACACGGTACTCGGTACTCGGTACACGGTACTCGGTACTCGGTACTCGGTACGGACACCTGGTACTTGGTGCTCAGTACTTTTCTGTATGTACAACAACTGTCCCACCTGAGCGAAATCTACGGGTTTTCCCCTCGTTAGGCTAGCGTCTGACCGTCTGGCCGGACCCTCTCGTCCAGGGGAGGGGGTTCATGACGTCGTGTGTTTTGGGATCGGGCGCGTGGGGTCAGTGTCCCAGCGGCCGGTAGCGGTGATCGGTGACGCTGGCCGTGTGGACACTTGTGCGAATTTTTCATGACAGCGATTTTATTCTGGCGTTAATTTTTAACAGCGAGATGAACAGGGACGAAATTGTACATGACCGTGATTTGTATCATACCGCCATATCTTTCCATAGAGCAAACAACCATCCCATAATTTCGCGCTTGTTAAGGAGACAGTTAACTGCGAGAATCGTAAGCATTCCAACACAGCCTTCCTCACTTTCCTTTTCCTTGGGAAATATTTACTTTACTCAGTTAGCTTTGAACTTAATGAAAATAACGTTGCTTAACAAAATTAAATTAAAAGTCTTGCAATTATCGGCGGCTTTGGGCTGTGTGGAAACAATATTAGCACATACTCGACAATTCGTCAATAAGACCTGTTTATCAAAATCCTCACGACACAATCCCTAAATGATCTGTTTGTATATGCCGAAACGTTGAAATGATGACCCTGACATCAACCTATCCTGACATCAAAGATTGCGTAAAAAGGCTTACAGATTAAATAGCAAATTAACCACAGTGAAGTTAATTTGACCGGATTTGAAAATGTCACCAATCAGACCAAATAATCAACCGAACCGGATAATTGAATGGCAAGGTTAAGAAAAAATATCGGTCACCCTGTCTGCTGGCAATCGGGTTAGCCATTCCTGAAAATTTTCAGTACGGGTATTTCACATAATTATCACATCACTCGGGTTTTACCAGAAACAGTTGGCCTTCAATATATCAGTAAACATTGTTCACCAAAATAAACATTAAACCTCGGAACCTTGAATTGAGTATTTCATCACATCTAGCCGCAAAAATTACATTACCCTGCCTTGGAAGCATTGAAGTCACATCATCGCTTGTCCCTACATATATATTTTTACGTTAACATTACTAATTATATTACGTGACTTCCCCTCAAGCTAGCGCTCCATCTCATTGATATTCCTTCCTCAATCCATCTTTCAGTCACACTCCGAATTAGAGTACTAGGTAATTCACACAAGGCTATATTTACAGAAAATTGTGCACCGATAGTTCAAGTTAATTGTCTCGTGAATACAATATCATTCGTCTTATAGGCAGCAGTTCGAATAGAGTCAACAAAATTCAGCCAGTCACATCAGTCACATCAGTTCAAACAGTCAACCAGTCAAATAAATCCCATCGGCGACCACCACCAACCAGCATTGGCACAAGCTCCATAATCGGTTGCATTTAAAGCACGAGAGTTATAAAAGACGCAAACATAAACGTCCAAACCATATCAGAGTTTTGATTTACGGTGGAAGTTATAACTAGTCAGGCAATCAATATATGATAATTTTTCAACCATACACATACTTGCGTAGGCATAATTAAGAATATCGTGACTACATGACCAAACAAATGCCCAAATAGCAGGGGAGTTCAATGAGACAAGAGCAAAACGACGACGAAGAAGAAAAAAACCGGCCGAAACACTGTGCAAATTAAATTTGTATGGTGTTCAGATGCACAACAAATTAACTGACCATGGATTATAAGGAGGGTATAAGGATTGTACAGACTTTCCGACCTTACTTGATGTGAAATGCGGCTACTTTCTCCAGTATGAAATTTTATAGAACTAAACAACAGCAAATCTTGAAGGCTGACTTGTGATGGTCCTTGACGCGGCTTCTCTGAGACTAAGGCTCGCGGCGAGGAGCCGCGGCCCCAGCCTGCTTCCGTCCCTACTCACTGCCCCATCTTGTCTCCTCTGAGACTGAGGCTCGCGGCGAGGAGCCGCGGCCCCAGCCTGCTTCCGTCCCTGCTCACTGCCGAACTCTGTTCCTCTGAAACTTACTTGGACTGTTTGGAGGCCTGGGCGCACTATCGGCAATTTGAAGATCGGTCCCGTCCTTGCTGCTCTGCTGTTCGATCTGCCCACCCTTCACCCCTCTTGCAGGCCCTTTTATCAATTTTTTGCTTGAAAAATCAGGTCAGTTGCCAGATTGGCGCCTTGCTGCTGTGATTTTTTCTCCACTCGGTTTTAATTTTCGATTCCCTTTTGCTGTCCTGTCATTGGTCCTTCTCACCCGGCTGCAACGGCCTGTATATGCCTGCGGCGGCCGGAACTGCTGTCTACAGCGGCCCAGAGGCGGAGCTTGCTGCCGTGATCTGGGTCAGGATCCTGCGCAGAGGCTTCTGCCGAGCGCCGTACGTGACCCGGGCCGCTGGCCGGCGCTCACGCTTAATGGCGCCGCGCAGCTGCTGTTATGGTGTCCTTTAATGGGCCTGGTGCCTTAATAGCGACACCCTGGCGGTACACAGGTCGGAACGAGGGTATTTGTTGCCTGCGTGGGGGGCTTCAGCCGGCGTCTCCACTGTTGAAGTGTTTGGTGTGCACACGGCCGCCGTTCCTTCCATGTTCAATTTTAAAATTACACATAGCTTTTGCTTTTAGAATGTTTCTATTCTTCTGCTTATCTCTATACTTTCTTCTTTTTCCCTCTGTTTCTTTTGGACAATTTAAAATGTATCTCGCTACATTATGATTATTGACTTTGAGTGTTATAGCTTTGTTGAGTGATTGGTGTATTCCCTGGCGTTACGACCACACGGACCGCACATGTCACACGCGCCAGCCAACCTGTGGTCGGTGCGCCGGGCAGCACCTTACGGAGGGGTGCCCGCCGCAGCGAAGTGCTGCTCCGGGTGCGGCGACGCCCACGCCGCCTGGGACCGCCACTGCCTGCTGCGGGTCGCAGCCAGCGAGACCCGGCCCCGTCACGCGCCTGATGCGCCCCCCCCCCACTCCCAGCTCAGTCCCCCAGCACCTGGGCGCCGCTGTCAACCAACAGGACCACACCCCGCCGAACCCCTAGTGGGTCTCCTCCCCCCGAGCCTGGTGCCCAGCCAGAGCACCTCCGGACTCCGCGGCAGAGCTTCCCACCGATGGCAGCTCTGCATGCAACCCCCGCCCCCAGCCGAGTCTCACACAGACCCCCCCCTCCCCGGCCTCTGCAGCCCAGACGCCTCCCTCCGCTGGGTCTCCAGCGGAGACCCGATCCTCGGAGTCGGGCGAACCCTGGTCTGCCGAAGAGTCCCTGATGCGGGCCACCCTCCTAAAGGCTACCCACTCCCCTCTCGCCCCTACCGCCCCTCCTCCCTCCCCTCTCCCCGGCTCTCTGAGGAGAGTCAGGCCCGCTCCCCGCCCTCCTCCCACCCCTCCCCGGCTCTCGGAGGAGAGTAACACCCGCTCCTCGCCCTCCCGGTCAACCTCCCGCCCCACCCAGCTCCCGGTTAACAGGTTAATCCGCTCCCGCCGCAGGCGTACCCGAGCGACCGCAGGGCGCGGTCTGGACAGCAGTTTGTAATGTATAACAATCAATCTGAATTCGTCCTCCAATGGAATACAAGATATCTTATATCCCATTGGGGGCAATTCAAACATTATATCTGAAATAATAATCCGTTAGTAGCCGCCGTTCAGGAAACCCACTTTATTGACGCCGACTTTAATAACTATACTTTCAAAATATCGGGCTATAGTCTTTATACAAATAACGCAAATACACGACCGCGCCGAGGCTTTGCTTATTTCAAATAAACTCTTGCATCACCAAATTGAACTTAAAACAACCCTAGACGCAGTCGGCGTCAATATTAAAATCGCTCTGCTAGAACTTACTTTAATCTCTATTTATTTTCGTCCCACTGAGGACTTAGATATTGATTCTTTTTCCCAGCTTATTACAAATATTAACACCCCGTGTTTGATCATGGGCGACTTCAAGCACATCATCAAACATGGGGCTGCCGCACTAACACGAGGAGATGCCAAATTATGCTGGACCTACTGGACCGGCATAATTTGGTCTTTCTCAACGACCAATCACCCACACACATACACCACTCAGGAGGCGAGGTGACTTACAGCGCCATTGATCTCGCCTTCACCACACCACGCATCGCGACACTTTTTACATTTAACGTACACTCTGACCCTCTTTTTAGCGATCATTTCCCAATTCACTTAGAACTACAAGTCCCTTCAGGACAGACAAATTTGTACTCCCTGCCTAGATGGAACCTTCGCAAAGCAGACTCGTCCTCCTTTCAAAAACCCATTGACCCTAATCACCCCGTAAACTCCCAGACCGACATTAACACTTTCTTAAACACTATTCTCGCATCAGCTCACCAACACATCCCCCCACACACACACTCACACACACAAACAAAAACACACACACACACACACATATACACACACACACACACACACACACACACACACACACACACACACACACACATACACACACACACACACACACACACACACACACACACACACACACACACACACACACACACACACACACACACACACACACACACACACACACACACACACACACAACACCATCCGGGGCAGTGTACTGCCCCGTGATCGAACACAGAATGCCAGAGAGCTGTGGCCTTCCGGAAAAGAGCATTTAGGAAATTTCAAGCGTGTATTACCGCAGATGACGAAAACAAAGTACGGAGGGCCCACTCTCTGGCAAAAACAATCATTAACAAAGCAAAAAAAGAATCTTGGCAGGAATTCTTATCTACCTTTAATCGATTTACCTCCCGTTCAAAATTTTTGACATTAATTAGATAATTTTCAAATAAAAGACCACCGTCATACACAATCCCACACTTACACATCCACGACATATCTTACACGATCCCCTTAGAGGTGGCAAGACAATTCGCTCAACACTACGCTAACATATCATCAACACAACAATGTACACCAACTTTCACTAACCAACTTAACGATCAATTTCAATCTCTTAGCTTTGACTCTAACAACGTAGAAATCTATAACTCTCTCTTCACCAACTCAGAACTAACATACGCTATTAGTAAATGTGGTAAAACTTCTGTAGGGCCAGATCAAATTGACTACTCCTTCTTTAAAAACTTAACTGAGACTGGTCTCACTAACTTACTAACAGCCTTCAATACCATGTGGTTTGACGGCACTTTCCCTGAATCTTGGCATAGTAGTACGCTAATTCCTATACTTAAACCTCGCAAACCTAAATTTTCTCCCGCTAGCTATCGCCCTATTTCTCTAACTAGTTGCGCATGTAAACTATTCGAACGCATGGTTAATGGACGTATCAGGACATACATTGAATCAAATAATTTACTTTCCCCACACCAAAGTGGTTTTCGACCTGGTCGATCCACTGCCGACAATTCAGTTGTTCTTATTGACTCTGTCCAGCGCGGCTTTCGAGGAAGAGAGGTCACGGTCGCCCTCTGCCTTGATTTGAGAGCTGCGTTTGACAGAGTTAATAACACCGCACTTTTAGTAAATGTCCATAAGGCCGGAATCCGAGGTAGACTCGCCAAATTTATAATACACTTTTTAGACAATACAACTATTAATGTAAGGTGCGGCAACTTCTTTCTCCAAATTCTCTCCATTTTTCCAAATTCAATTATCCAAATCAAAATCAGGACCACGGTGTCCCACAGGGATCGGACCTCTCCCCAACCCTATTTTAATTGTTATTAATGAAATTTTCAGTAATATTAATAAGATCGGCAAAGGTCTCAAATTTTCAATATACGCTGATGACCTGGCGGTGTGGTTCTCCCACTCTAGTGTCGATCAAGCCAGCACAATTTTACAACTAGTACTCATTGATATAAAGGTATGGTGCGACCAATGGGGTCTGGAAATTTCTCCCTAGTTAAAAAAAAACTGCATATGTGGAACCTGCATTCCATTAAAATATAACAATCAAATTATCCCTTTCGTCAAATCATTCAAATATCTGGGAATAACGTTAGACACTCGTCTGTCGTTTATCCCACATTTAAATGATTTAGTGCAGAGATGTACGCGACGAATTAATATTATGAAGTCATTAGCTGGTCGAGAGTGGTGCGCAGATCGGCCCACTCTCCTCCAGTTATATACTTCCCTGATACGCCCAATCCTGGACTATAATCACATTCTTATTTGATGATATATGTTCCAAACAAATTAAAGAATTGCAAACTGTCCAGAACGCTGCCTTGCGGATCGTGACTGGGGCCTGTCGCACCACCAACACCACAAACCTACACATCGACACAAATATCCCTACACTCTGCCGCCGACGCAAATACACGTTACTCAGATACTACGCCAGAGCAAGTTCACACCCCACACGCCCAACATTCCACATCTTAAATCACCCCGCACCCACAAGACGACAAACACTACTACAAAAACGACACCCACTTATCAGTCACAGAATCAGACAAACACTCACACTATTCAACATCCCACACATCAACACAATGCCAACACCACCACTCACACCTCACTGGCTCGACACTACACCAGACACACATCGCGTCTTCACACACAACAAAAACACAGTCACGGCGGCAGAGAGACACCCACTCTTCTACGAACACATACACATACATATACACAGACGGCTCCCGGGGCGACGGCCGAACCGGTGGCGCTTACCACTCGAACAAAAACAATAATAACTTCCGCCTCCTAGATATAAATAGCGTGTTCACAGCAGAGTTATCAGCAATTTGACTAGCCTTAATATATATTAGAACGGAAAAGCTAAAAGAAGTGATCATATGCACAGATTAGTCCGCATCGCTCTTCGCCATTTCCTCGATTTGTGAATGCAGAAACCCGATAGTCTTCAAAATTCGACAGCTAATCAAGTATTTAAACAACAAAAACAGCACCATCAAATTCCTCTGGATCCCGGGACACGCCGGTATCCCGGGAAACGAGGAAGCCGACAGACTTGCAAAATTAAGTTTACAATCTCCTCCAGAAAACCACCTTCCGAGCCCTTTAGCAGACGTTTTAAACCACATAAACAAACAATTTAATATGTTGCGCCAGCGCGAGTGGGACGCTGCTCCGCATTTTCACCTACATCCAATACAACCAAAAGTAAAACATTTTGTATCTAGTCATCATAACTGTAGAGAAAAAGAAATAGTACTAGCACGCCTCCCCCTCGGTCATACAAAAATTACGCATTATTATATTACCGACAACCTTCCGCCCCCAAATTGCCAACACTGCCCAGGTTATCCGCGCTATACAATTAAACATTTACTAATTACTTGCCCGGTGCACAATGACAAACGTCAGAAAATAATTGATTACACGCAACAAAATCGTATCACATTAAATCTTCAAACGCTGTTAGGTGATAATTATCCTGAATTGATTGGCCTCTTCTTTGATTTTCTTTACCAAACACGATTAGTTAATCAAATATAACAGTTGTTTTTTGCCTAGCACAATTTTGGCTTTCTGCGCAGGTTTTTACCCTTTGCGTTAGACGCTGTTTTTTTATTATTTAGGACTTTTCTCCCAGCAAAATACATCCCACAACCAGGTCTCGCCGGGGTGCCGGAGCCAGGGAGACTGGCAACAGCCTCCCGTTGCTGCAATGATGGCGCCCCGGCTCCATAAACACTGAAACCGTTTCACAAGTGTGTGTTCAAGTGTATGTGTGTCTGTGTGTGTATGGAATAAAATGTGTATGTATGTGTGTCTTGTGTTTTATTTAATTTTGACTTTGAACGAAATACTTAACGTAAGATAGACATTAAATTTACTTTGAACAATTCACTTAACGTAAAATAGATACCCTACTCCCTAGCTTGCTCCGGGTTCACATAAACCGGTTAACGTAATTCTTTTCCTGGCAAATTGCCAGTGTAATTCCCTTCCCGGAAAATGGCTATAGGCCGGTCCGGGGAAAAATTAAAAAAAGGCTCCGGCGCCCAGTCCAGATTCGGGGTGTGAATCGAAAAAAGCGGATACTAGTGCCATCTACATGCAGATACTGAAAACAGTTGCAACACGAGGCATTTCTGGGAATATCTCAAAAACGTGCAATGGTTCCAGTCGATCATTAGCATTTTAGGAAACAGAGGTAATGTGTCTAAACATTATACAACGTTTTTTTTGCTCCGTTGTCTGTGGCCAGAGTAATTCATAGCCAAATTTCATGCAACGTTGCAAGGAAAATGACTGGTGATATCGATAAATCCTTGTACAAAAATAAAGTGCGTGGCAAGCTGATCAAGAAACATGTACTGCTTTGTACGCAGTGCTTAAGGTTTGCCCCGTAAAACGCTGCGAAAGTTGGCCTGAAAAAACATTGCCGTGCAATATGTTGCGAATGGTTGCATATTTTGATGACAAACTTTGCCATGCTTTGCCTCCGGTACTGAACTCCGTAATATTGTAATTTCATAGACGTCGAGCGAATACAGAACTGCTGAGAGCCCAGGAAAGCCTTCCATAGGCTTACCATAGGCAGGCCTCGGAAACCCACCCTTAACCCTATTAGTGGCAGGAGGGTAGATTCTGTCCACCCCTCAAGTTTTTCGCAGATATCTCCCGAACGGCTAAGAACAGACCCATGCAATTTTAAGACTTTTCCTACAATTGAATTCCGCATATGGAGTCAAAATTTTGAGTTCCTAACCTGAACAGAAGCGGTTCCAGGGCCCAGTTTTGGGAGGATTTTTTTCTGTGACATTTAGCGATAATACGGAGATGCGATCTTCACGGCTTCTTCCTAACTGCCTGAAGTATACAAGAGTTACATAGGTTTAAGGTGATTGAAACAAGTGCAAATTAGTTAGAACTATATAATAAATATTGCATGGCAGAGGCGGTTTCAGGGACTTGAAAAGGTGAGGTTTACAGGAAGTTATTTTCATATATTTTGCCTCCCCTTTTCGCTAACCTGGCACCGCCTATGGATGAAAATATGCTTTATAACTGTTGCGTCCGATGTCACAATAGCGCACCATTTCATTTATCGAAAAATAAAAAGACGGTTTTATAAGGCATTTATTTTACCCCCAATTTAGTGTGTATTTTTACCGTTCGTATTCCATTCGCTGTGCTTTTACTGAGTGTCCTTGTGCTGACCAATGTACTGACGCGGCGTTAGAATAGCCACACTCCGGAGTTCGCCGAGAATCGCCATACATACCCCACAAGGCAAACAAATTAGGCGAAAACCAAACGGCATTACTTTAGTAATAATACAAGAGACAAATATGGCTTAGCTATACCAAAATATGCGCATGTAGCTTGCCTTTGTTCGCATTGGCATTGCGTGTATTGCTTTTCTATATTTGTGCTGCTTTCGCATAAGTTTTAGTTCGATTGGTGTTGGATTATAGGCTATTTTCTTTTAACTTGACGTTTACTGATGTGGCCCTCCACTTGTCAACACCATGACCAGTTAGTTATATCTTGTGAAAATAATGTTTGTCGGGCTAAAACAATTGTAGGTTGTGATAATCCTGATTTGTAACCCATTTTATTTAGGTTTATTATTATTTCTGCTCTTTGTCCAGCTGACGATGATTGGTATGCTTTCGGACACACACATATTTATAATCATTGGTCAAATTATTCATTAACCCGGCATTGACTGGGGTTTCAGCAGAACGCCATTGACTGAGAGGGGGCGTTAAACACCCCCTAGTTATTTTCCGAACCAATGATCGCAGCGAGACGCGCAACGCGGCAATCGAAAGCTCTAAATAAGACAAATCTTAAACATGCTCAACAATGTCAAAGTGAGGTCAAATGTCAGGTCAAAGTCAGGTCAAAGGCCAAAATCGGCGTATTTGAGTTTATGGACCATACTTTCTATCCAAAGCCTTCGATTACGACCAGTTTCACCTAAAGTGCTGCCAAAGGTATGATACATATACCGCATGAGCTAAAATGATATTGTTGGCCAAGTTCAAAGTCAAGGTCAGGTCACAAAAGGTCACTATGCTCAAAATATCTACGAAAGTCATGCAACACATGTTTTATGAGTTATTTTTCAAGTATGATTCGATAGTGATAGTCATTCTACCACCTGACTTCAATTACGTGAAGTAAATGTCAATTTCAGGTCAAGTTCAGGTCACCGAAGGTCAAAATGTCAAATTGTTAAAACTAAACAAAAAAGGCATGTTGCTAGACTAGTTTTGTCTCAGAAATACAGTGGTGGAATTTATTTGTCTGTATCTAGTATAAAAAGCAAAAAATAGCAATTTCAAAATATGACGTCATGAGTTATCCATACTTTATATGTCATAAGTCAGTCAAAAATGGAGATGTCAGTTTTAAATTTGGTATGGTAGTTGCCTAGGTATGGTTGTCTGACATATCTTCCGATTTTTAAAATATACTATACAATTTTGATTTGTGATAATTCCCCCCCCCAAAAAACACAAAGTTTTTGGAGTTTTTGGGGTCAAAAACTAAAATTGTCACAAATCTGAGATAGCCAGTTTGTAGTCGTTGCAATTTACTATCTTTTGGCGTTTTTCGATTTCCTTTTTCTTCAAATGTAGCATTTGTACGGCCTGGCAAAGTGTAGCTGATTTTGGTGTAAAACTCGTGTGTAGTGACGTCACTAAATTCGCTATAACTCAAAAATGTCGACGAAAGTTCTTCATTTTGCACACAAGACGTAACAATGATGTATAAGAAGGTACCCAAACTTTGACGTTGATAGTGCTATTAGTTTTTCAGCTATTGCGAAAATTCATCAGGGGGGGGGGCGTTAAAGCCCCTCCCAGTCAATGGCGGGTTAAGTGCTAATTTCACTAACATATTTATACTCAATTTTTAACACATTTGGCCAATGTAAGGATGCATTGTAATGTGTAACATTTATCCAAAACTAATCCCAATGGGAAATATGCTACACTCAATCTTGCTCTGCTCATGTGTTTGATGTAAGCCCCTAGATTGCCATTTTGTGTCTGTCTGAAACTGAAAAAAGCTAACCTGTTTGTCAATAAGTAGTGTTGTTCTGCAGTGTTTATGACCTGCATCCCATCTGCCAACCGTCCTTTTCATTTAATATTGTTCTTGTGTCTCAACATTTATTTGTTAAAGTTGGGGGCGGGGGGGGGGGGGGGGAGGCTGATCCACAAGTTGAGGGGGCTGAACTCTGATGTCCGTCCCCCCCCCCCCAACTGAATATGATCCCACGCCCCTGGGTATGACGTCACATATCTGCGGTCAGCTGTGGTTCCGGTGGTCGGTACGAAGTGACCGCAGAATGAAATGGCATGTTGAAGGGAAATAATGCCATTTTCCCACACAAATGGAGTTATCACTTGAAATCGACAGACAAGACCAAAATATATTGTACATTTATTACATTTTGCATATAAACATTCCTAGCGAAAGATATTTCAAGTTAAAGTTGATAAGCGTTCCACACTTTTAACGACCGATACTCTCAAGTACTTGGTAACGAATTTAGGTGTTCACCTAAATCCGGTATTGCTTTTTGACGAAATGGTATGGAAAATATGCCTTCCACTCTGTTTATCGTGATTATGTGCCCTACTGCCCTTACAAATCAACAAACATTGAATACAAAGGCAACCAAATTAGCAGTTAACTTATGCACCCAACGACGGCCTAGTTAGTGGTTGCGACCCTCAATTTGTGAAAATTGGTTCATGTATTTTCAACATTAGGAGTTTTGTTTTGTTTTGCCTCTGACTGTATATAACACTAGGCTTAAGCTTATAATTGAAAAGAAGCATTTTGCAAAAAAACAATCATGAAACAATGCAAAAATGGCAATGAAATCGAAGTTCACTTATGCACCCAACGGCGACCTTTTTAGTGTCGGCGATTTGTTTCATTGACCAATCAGGGACGTTGTCGCGCTTCTTGGCGCACTTACTTCATTTCTGGCCCTATAGCTTGTTTAAAAATCAACATTCAAACCAGAGATAGTGATAGATCATACTCTTCGTCACATATACACATATGGCACATATACGTACATATTTTTTTATTTCCCAAAATGTAATTTTCGAAATATAAAAAGTTGTAATTTCACTTTTAAATTGAGATGTAATCAATGTGATACCATACATGTGTAAAAAATAATGCAGGTAAATACATCACAAGGTCATTTTTTCCTTTAACCCTCGCCCGGGTAGGGCAAAATCACTACGTGTTCGGATAGGGCGTGGGGGGGAGTACGACCCCCTAGCGTTTCACCCCTAATTGAGCTAGAGCTCCGATTCAAAGACGAGCGTGTTGCTTGTGGCAAGAAAAAACCGTTTATACCTGATTTTAAGGTATTGGGTCATTAGGTGACCTCAGAGGTCATGGCAATGACCCAAAAGTAATCAAAATGGTAAATGCGTATAAATTCAATTTTATCGAGCTAGAATCGTGAATGAGCATATCATAATGCTTAATGGGTGACAAATTCGTAATCAGCGTCACAAAATGTCCTAAAAACTGCCCAAATTCCAAACAGGTCATGTCAGGTCATCTGAGGTCAGTGACCTCGGTTGACCTGTGGAAGCGCATGACCAGTGGAACATATAATTGTGTAAAATGGATCCCAAATTTTAAATCAGCGTCACAAAATGTCCTAGAAACCGCCAGAAGCCCAAACAGGTCATCTGAGGTCATCGGAGGTCAATGGCCTCAGTTAACCTATGAAAAGGTCAATCGAGGTCACAATCTCAGTGGAAACCACAACTGTCACCAGGAAACACCTTTGCATATGCTCATGGACAAGAAACACTCGGAAACTGAACAAGTTACAAGCATCTGCGGGACGCCAGTTGCGCCTGACATGACCTTGAGAAACAAGTCATAGGTCACGGGTCATGTGAGTTACAAATTCAAAATTTTCAAATTATGTGTCAAATTTTTCAAAAGTAGGGTACTGAAAGTCCATCGCAATCGGTTAGAAACTACGCGAGTTATTCCCGAAAAAAACCGAGGGGGTGGCATCCACCGGCCACCCCCTACCCGGGCGAGGGTTAACCCTATTTGTAACAGGGGGGGGGGGGCGGGATTCCGCCCCTCATGTTTTTTTTAAGATATCTCCAGAACGGCTGGGAGCAGGCCCATTAAATTTTGGGACTTTTCCCAAAATATATTTCTAAATATGGAGCGAAATTTTGAGTTCTTAACCTGCACAGAGTCGGTTCAAGGGCACGTTTTTGGGAGAGTTCTGCGGCGACATTTGCCGATAATACGGAAATGCGATCTTCACGGTTTCTTCCTAACTGCCTCAAGTTTGAAGGAGTCACATCAGTTTACGGTGATTGAAATAAGTGAAAATTAGTTGATGTTAATGAAATATCCTACAAATTGCATGGCAGAGGCGGTTTCAGGGACTTGAAAAGGGGAGGTTTCCAGGCAGCATGTAACGCTTGGCGGGAAGTCAATAGAGCGAAGTAAGGTAGCTATCAAGATGTAAAAGATAGCTTCTCCTGCCATTATTTGCATAATATATTACATATGGAGTTACGGGGGCGTGTTCAGGCACATGAAAATGGGGGTGACTGGCATGGTGATGACGATATGCCAGCGATTAGGGCGCAATATACGGTTAGTGTATAATTATATATGCACATATGAAGCCAGGTGAAGGAATTCAGTGTTTTTTTTGCAGAGGCGCGCTCAGGAATGGAAGAAAGGGGGTCATATTATTGCAAGGAAACTAAGAGGCATGGGGCTACAATGACATAACATACTACAATTTTCGGAAGAAACACGCACCAGAGGGTACTTTACGAACAATTATAAGATAATAGACGAATCCAGGTGGGGTAAAAAGGGGGTAACCAATGTGAATTGAAGTTGTAAGTGAAATAGTCACTGTTGACTAGTTAGCATCATAATAGCGGAGAATATACCTAGTCTTGCGCCTCCCCAGTTTGGATCCTGGATACGCCTATGATGAAGTACAACTTGCGAAAAGGAACTATCTACGATCAGTAACTTATGTATAGTGCTGGGTAGCAACTTGCCTGCGGTTAATATTTTCTCCATTTAGCCTCCCCTTTTCACTAACCTGGAACCGCCTATGGCAAAAAGTATGATTTTTAACTGTTTTGTCTAATGTCACAATAACACACCATTTCCTTTATCAAATAAACAACATAAAAATGTTTTTATTACGCATTTACTTCACCCTATATTGAGTGACCTACACACGCCTATATATTTTGAATTTTCCAAAGTCACCTTTATATATCAATCTCCAATTAAATCTCTATCGATCCCCATTAGTTGTGTTAACATCGGCTGATAAGCATGACGGCTGTGTTGGATCACAAACACCTCTAAAATTGATTGTTTTTGCCCCCCCCCCCTGTTGCCCAATATAAAAACATTTCAGATTTTCTATTTTTATGAAATGTAGATCGTGTTGAGGGGAATCAAACGCCGTTTTATTTGTGAAAATCGAACGGGTGGATCTCGAGATCTCTGTGTGTGGTGGGGGGGGGGGGGGGCGGAATCCGCCCCCTGTTACAAAAAGGGGTAGCAAATAGGGCTACTAGGGCAAATAGGACAAATAGGCCTGTTACAAATAGGGTTAAGTGGCGCATCGAGGAATTAAGTGTTCATAAGACGCCTGCCTGGGATGACGTATGATCGAAGGGTCGGGGATTAGAGCTTGCTGGTGACCGCCGAACCGCAGGGGCCATGAACAGGACTCCGGCCGACCGGCCGCCGATCTCTCTCTCTGATTGGCCGTGTCCCACCCGCCCGCCCAACTCTCCGATTGGTTGGCCGGCTGTCACGTGACCGGTCAGACCGGACGGCGGGCGGCCAAGGTCAGTTGGCAACTAGCGCTGAACGCGTTCGGATATGGGAATGTTCTGTCCATTAAGTAGGCCGTGAGATGGTGATTGTTTAACCTGCTATTGACTGGGGGGAGGGGTTAACCCGCCATTAGCTGGGGAGCGTTTTTCAGCCACCCCTTGACGAGCTTTTGCAATAGCTCAAAAACTGATAGCGCTATCGACATGAAACTTCAGGGGCCTTCTCCTACATCACTTATACGTCTTCGGTGCAAAAATGAGGAAATTTCATCGATTTTTTCCTCTCTCGAAATATAGCGAATTTAGTGACGTCACTCCGCACGAGTTTGACACAGAAATCAGCTAAACTTTAGCAGGCCGTACAAATGCCATATTTGAAGCAAAATGCCATCAAAAACGTCGAAAGATAACAAATTGCAAGGGCTACAAAATGTCTATCTCGGATTTTTTTTAATTTTGATTTTTGACTCCCCAAACAAAAAAAAACTATTTTTGTTTAACCAAAACAAAATCCCTCAAAGTCAACATTTTCAAACACTTTAAAAAAAACGGAAGATATGTTGAAGGACCACATGTGGACAATACCTAAGCCAAATTTAAAAGCAATATCTTTATTTTTGACTGACCATAAACATAAGTAACTCATGATGTCATGTTGTGAAATTGCGTTTTTGCTTTTAGTGACCAGATACGAACAAATACATGATGTCAGTTGACCTATGAATACTATGACCTACCGTATCTCTGAGACAAAACTGGCCTAGATACATGCCGTTTTTATTTATATTTCTCAATTGCAAATTTTAACCTTTTGTGACCTGACCTTGACCTGACCTTGACACTAACTTCACCTAAATGAAGTCAGGTGATACAATTACTATTACTATCGAATTATAACGGGTGGGCACTAAGTTTTTGGACACATTTTGAGATGTTATGTTTTGTCCATTTGCCATTATTTTCAGGAGATATTTTGCACAATGAAATAACATTATATTTTGTACATACGTGCAAAAACAATTTATGTATCTTAATTCCTCAGTAGTTATGCCGCCCTTTTCCCAGCAGCATGCTCGAGATCTGGTGGCCAACTACGTCGATATGAATCCAAATTATAGCAAACCCGAGCTATAAGGTCGTTTCACTCCCAGTTTGCGGCCGAAGCGCTTTCAGCAATTTGCATTGAATTTTCATTTTGCAATTGAACCTAAAATTCCTCGTGCTATTTTTGGCGCGTGCTGTTATTATTAACCCTATTTGTAACAGGGGGGGGGGGGGGGGGGCGGGTTCCGCCCCCCCTCATGTTTTTCGCAGATATCTCCAGAACGGCTAAGAGCAGGCCCATGAAATTTTGGGACTTTTCATAGAATTGAACTCCGCATTTGGAGTCAAAATTTTGAGTTCTTAACTTGAACAGAGGCGGTTCCAGGGCACAGTTTTGGGTGGGTTCGGAGGCGACATTTGGCGAAAATACGGAAATGCGATCTTCACGGTTTCTTCCTAACTGCATCAAGTATGAAGGAGTTACATCGGCTTACCGTGATTGCAAAAAGTGCAAATTAGATGATGTTAATGAAATATCATACAAAATTGCATGGCAGAGGCGGTTTCAGGGGCTTGAAAAAGGGGGGTTTCCAGGAAGTATTCAATGCTTGGCGGGAAGCCAATAGAGCAATGTAAGGGGCATTTATAGCTATCAAGATGTAAAAGATAGCTTCTGCTTCCATTATTTGCATAATTTATTACATATAGAGTTTCAGGGGCGTGTTCAGGAACATGAAAATGGGGGTGACTGGCATGGTGATGACGATATGCCAGCGATAACGGCGCAATATACGTTAAGCTTATAATAATATATGCACATATGAGACCAGAAAAGGGAATAAAGTCATTTTTTTTTGCAGAGGCGCGCTCAGGAATGGAAGAAAGGGGGTCATATTATTGCCAGGAAACTAAGAGGCATGGGCGTACAATGACATAACATACTGCAGTTTTCGGATGAAACACGCACCACAGGCTACTCTACGAACGATTATAAGATAATAGGCGAGTCCAGGTAGGGTAAAAAGGGGGGTAAGCAATGTTAATTGAAGTTGTAAGTGAAATAGTCACTGTTGACTAGTTAGTATCATAATAGCGGATAATATACTTATCAAAAGGTCTTGCGCCGCCCTAGTTTGGATCCTGGATACGCCTATGATGAAGTACAACATGCAAAAAGGAACTATCTATGATCAGTAACATATTTATAGTGCTGGGTAGCAACTTGTCTGCGGTTAATATTTTCCCCAATTTTACCCCCCTTTTTCACTAACCTGGTACCGCCTATGGCAAAAAATATGATTTATAACTGTTTTTCTAATGTCTCAATCACATACCATTTCATTTATCAAAAAAACAACATCAAAAAACGGTTTTATTACGCATTTACTTCACCCCCATATTGAGTGACCTGCACACGCCTATGATTTTTGAATTTTCAAACGTCACCGTCATATACCAATTTCCGATTCAATCTCTATCGATTCCTATTAGTTGTGTTAAAATCGGTCGATAAACATGAAAGCTATGTTGAATCAAAAATACCACTACAATTTGTCGTTTTTGCCCCCCTGTTGCCCCCTATCGAAAATTTAGATTTTTTATTATTATTTATAAATGTAGATCGTGTTGAGGGGAACCAAACACCGTTTCATTTTTGAAAATCGGACGGGTAGATCTCGAGATCTCCGGGGGGGGGGGGGGGGGCGGAATCCGCCCCCCCCTGTTACAAATAGGGGTAGCCAGGAGCCTGTTACACATAGGGTTAAATCGCTTCGGCCGCAAACTTGGAGTGGAACGAGGTACGTATCGTATTTGGCTTGTATTTCGAAGTTGATCTAACCTGGTCATCATGAATATGGTTCGAAGCGTCTTGACGAAGCAAATACGATGACGTTACAATTATTTCCCTATCTGTATTAGGTAAAAAGATATTCGCGAACAGCTTTTGGACCAAGACCAATCACTGTAACTGTTTTGTCAGTGTATAATTTGATGACCTCTGGAGCCTAAACTATTGACCGGGACCGATGCCTAAGCAAGGTACTGGTCTCCTTTATTCGCCAGCACTATCCGAGGACGGACGGATAAATCTTCTGGGCCGACCTGGCGACTGTGCATTATGCCCGGGATACGGTGCAGCTGCTGAAGGAGGCCAAAGTCCACGTGGTCGAGCGCGACGAGAATCCCTTAACGTGCCCCAGTTGCGCCCATATCAGATTTATGGTGTATGGTTAAGCAAAAGTTGTCCTAGAGAGGCTGGGAAGCTCGTACTGTCGAGCAGCTGAGACGCCGGAGCCTCCATCGACGCCTCCTCCACCACCTTAGCTCGCGATTGACTGGGGGGGGGGGGGGGGGGGGGCGTTTAACGCCTCCCTGATTAATTTTCGCAATAGCTGAAAAACAAATAGAGCTATCAACGTGAAACTTCGGGTACCTTCTTATACATAATTTTTACGTCTTGTGTGCAAAAATGAAGAAAGTTCGTCGATTTCTTTTTTCTCTCAAGTTATAGCGAATTTAGTGACGACACTACACGCGAGTTTTACACCAAAATCAGCTATACTTTGCCAGGCCGTAAAAATGCCACATTTGAAGCAAAATGCAATCGAAAAACGCCAAAAGATAGACAATTGCAACCGTTATAAACTGGCTATCTCGGATTCGTGAACATTCTAGTTTTTGATCCTCAAAAACTCAAATAGTTTTTTGGGGAAAATTATCACAAAATAAATTTTGTTCTAAAATATTTTAAAAACCGGAAGATATGTCAGAGAACCATACATAAGCAACTACCATACCAAATTTCAAACTGATATATCCAGTTTTGACTGACTTATGACATCTAAAGTATGGGTAACTCATGATGTCACATTTTTTAATTGCGTTTTTTGGATTATTTGGACTAGATACAGACAAATAAATGCCACCACTGTATTTCGGAGACACAACTGGTCTAGCAACATGCTTTTTTTGTTTAGATTTAACAATTTAAAACTTTGACTTTCGGTGACCTGAACTTGACCTGAAATTGACATTTACTTCGCGTAAATGAAGTCAGGTGGTAAAATTACTATCACTATCGAATTATACGTGGAAAATAACTCATAAAACATGTGATGCATGACGTTCGTAGATATTTTGAGCATAGTGACCTTTTGTGACCTGACCTTGACCTTGATCTTGGACAACAATCTCACTTTAGCTAATGCGGGATATGTATCATACCTTTAGAAGCACTTTGGGTGAAACTGGTCGCAATCGAAGGCTTTGGATTGAAAGTACGGCCCATAAACTCAAATACGCCGATTCTGACCTTTGACCTGAGCGTGACCTGACATTTGACTTCACTTTGACATTTTTTAGCATGCTTTAGATTCGTCTCATTGAGAGCTTTCGATCGCCGCCTTGTGCGTCTCGCTGCGATCATTGGTCCGGAAGATAACCAGGGGGGGGGGGGGGGGCGTTTAACGCCCCCCCCGCCCCCCTAGTCAATGGCGTTCTGCTGAGACCCCAGTCAATGCCGGGTTAGCCTTTATCGACGAAGAGGTGCCGCGCACCATGATGATGAGGGCGGTGAGCGCGTGCGTGCTGTAGCTCGGCACGGAGCTGGTCGGATGGTACACTGATGGTGCACAGGTAGCCACCAGTACGATCATCATGTCTGCCAATTTTCATCTGGATATGAATACATAGTCCAGCTAGTGCTACTACGTTTCAAAGTTTGTCCAAGAACTTAGTGCCCACCTGTTACGTGTAAAATAACCCATACAACATATGTTGCATGACTTTCGTAGATATTTTGCGCATAGTGACCTTTTGTGACCTGACCTTGACCTTGAACTTTGCCAACTGTCTCATTTTAGCGCATCCAGGATGTGTATTATACCTTTGAGAGCAAATTGGGTGATCATGGTCGCAATCGAAGGTTTGGGATGGCAAGTATGGCACATGCACTCAAATACCTCGATTTTGACATTTTACCTGACCGTGACCTGAAACGTGACCTCAATTTGAAACTTTCGGGTATGCTTTAGATGCGTCTCATTGAGAGCTTTCGCATGCCGCCTTGCGCGTCTCGCTGCGATAATTTATCCGGAAGATAACCAGGGATGGGGCGTTTAGCTCTCCCCCCAGTCAGTGTAAGCGAGACAATAACATTAATCATGCGTTGAACATTTTAACAGGGACCTAAGGCACCTAGTTTTAAGGGGGCGGCTTAACCCTATTACTGTCGGGATAAAACAAAAACGAATCAGTCGGGGGGGGATATTCGACCCCCCTTCGTATCTAGGAACCGCTGGACCGATTCTCTCCGGGAAAGCGGCATTCGATTTCTTGGAGCATGAACTACATTCTGGTTTTCATAAATATGCAACATTCTGTCATGGACTGATACAGGTAGCAAAATAATGGAGGACAACATGCATTTTTAGATTCTTGCCCTGGGACGTTGTTTAACCCTCGCCCTACGGGGGAGGCGCCTGACAGGCCCCCTGAGTTTTTTTAAAATAACTTTTGACACATGGGGTGCATCTTGCTGAAATTTTTGGTAGCTGGGTTTACAACAATTATACGTAGGCTGTAAAATTTATTTGAAATTGGTTAAGTAGTTTGGGAGATAATAATGTTTTGATGACGTCATGTTGGTAAAAAAATGAGAAATATTGGAAAAATCGTAGAAAACAGAGTTTTAAAGCAAATTGCAAACGCAATTCACCAAAGAAGCAAAATAATAGAGTTAATAAAAACCACAGCCTTATGTCAGGCTGTGGTTTTTATTAACTCTATTATACATTATGAGCCTAAAAAAGCGCTATCCCACATTATTCAACAAAAGATGCAAAATTACATTTTCTTTAAAATGGCAATCTTTGATTTGCAAAATTTTGGGTTTTGGACCCCTAAATTGTTTTTTTCTTCAAATCCCCACAAAATCAAAATTTTCAAAGATATTAGGAAAACCGGAATATATGTGAGGGAACTTATTATGGGCAATACCCATACCAAATTTCAAAGCAATATCTTCATTTTTGA
This sequence comes from Chirona hameri, assembly GCA_036785665.1. Classification (NCBI taxonomy): domain Eukaryota; kingdom Metazoa; phylum Arthropoda; class Thecostraca; order Balanomorpha; family Balanidae; genus Chirona; species Chirona hameri. Next base: position 82,913 of record JAXIVJ010001273.1, on the reverse strand, counting down.
CTGAGTGATGGCTTCCTAAGTGTAAGAAACTGATGACGTCATTTTTTAATATTTTTTTTGACACTTTTGGACAAGATACGAACAAATAATTACCTTTTTGTTTTGCGGAGCCAAAACTGGTCTAGGAACATGCCTTTTTATTTACATTTATCAATTTCTCATTTCGAGGTTTTCTGAAGAGCAAAATCGCTGTTCTGGACGTGGTAAATCCGAGGTCATTCCCTTGACCTGGAAGGTCACCCGTTGACCTGAAACCTAAAAATCGCATACTGTAAGATTCCTCTCATGACAGGAAACATGCTGGTTCTTACCGCATTGCTCTAAGTTGCTTGGTTTGGAAGTTACCAGGGGGGCCTGTCAGGCCCCGTAGGGCGAAGGTGAACAAAGCTCATGTAGGGCGAGGGTTAAACGCAATTTTGTCATGTTGTTTGATTTCGCCATCTAATTGCATGCTCTAGCATATACTTCTTTTTAAAGTTTGGAGAAATTAACCCAATGGCGTCCTCAGGCAATTCCAAAGGGGGGGGTATCTAAAGATGTCACTATAATATTTATTTGCAGCTTTGATTTCTGTTTTAGATGCTTATCATTATATGTGTATGCATGATAATGCAATTTATGGCAGTTTTTTATTTGTGCAGTGGCGTGCTCAGGAGGGGAAGGGGATGAAAATTGAGCTTTGTCTTTTGCTATCTTTATCTTTGCTTATTGATATATTTTGCTATGTAGTGTCACGCCATGGGTCCACAATTCCCCCTAATTGCATACCTGTGACCGCCTATGCCCCAAAATACAATTGTAATCCATGCAGATGATATTGAATGAGATTACCCACTGCAAAATAACGTTCAGGGGCACTAAACACGTTGCGTGTGAACGGAGTCAAACACATGTCCCCAAAATCCGTCACTGAAGTCGCCCATGGGAAAGACAAAATAAAAAAATATGAAACGTGTGCAAGGCATTGCTAAAACAGGTCACCAAGTTTTAAGTTAATATCTTTTGCTATCTAGTTACACGTGGTGGTTCCACAACTCCCCCTAATTTAATCCCTGGAGCCGCCCATAACATTGGGCCATGCGTTTGAGTCCCACCCCTGGCACCGCCTATGCCACAAAATACAATTGTGATCCATGCAGATGATATTACACGAGATAGTCCACCGCGAAATAATGTTTTGAGTTACTAAACACCATGTGACACTTGCCCCCCAAAACCCGTTCCTGGAGTCGCCTGTGGGAAACCCCCTCCCAAACAAAAACAAATAGCACAAGGTATACAAAGAACAGCTAAGAAGGTGTACTGAGTTAAAAATTCTTATCTTTCAGATTTCGATGAAATACCAGTGACCCAAAATGCCTCCCCAAATACGTCATTGAAGGCGCCCATGCTCAATCCAAAAATTGAAACAATGTGCAACATGTCTGCAAAAGCAATAAGGAAATGTGTGAAAGTCGTATGCTCGTGTCTACAACGGTTAGAGAATGGGAACTGATTGCCTTTGAAAGCCGAGTCACGCTGAAAACCCAAACATTCCCCACAAAAAACACGCCTAGAGCTTCCCCTGGTGAGGTATTTTTTTGGTAAATTTTCCAACATGTGGCCAATGAATATTAAGGAAAATCCAAAAAGTTTGATGGCCGTACCTTTACTCGTTTGGGGACAGGAGCGGATAAACCTTAACCCTATTTGTAACAGGCTCCTGGCTACCCCTATTTGTAACAGGGGGGGGGGGGGGGGGCGGATTCCGCCCCCCGGAGATCTCGAGATCTACCCGTCCGATTTTCAAAAACGAAACGGTGTTTGGTTCCCCTCAACACGATCTACATTTATAAATAATAATTTAAAAAATGTTGAATAGGGGGGCAACAGGGGGGCAAAAACTACAAATTTTAGTGGTATTTTTGATCCAACATAACTTTCATGTTTATCGTCCGATTTTAACAAAACTAATAGGAATCGATAGACATTGAATCGGAAATTGATATATAACGGTGACGTCTTAAAATTCAAAAATCATAGGCGTGTGCAGGTCACTCAATATGGGGGTGAAGTAAATGCGTAATAAAACCATTTTTTGATGTTGTTTTTTGATACATGAAGTGGTATGTGTATGAGACATTATAAAAAACAGTTATAAATCATATTTTTTGCCATAGGCGGTACCAGGTTAGTGAAAAGGGGGGTAAAATTTGGAAAAATATTAACCGCAGACAAGTTGCTACCCGGCACTATAAATATGTTACTGATCATAGATAGTTCCTTTTGGCATGTTGTACTTCATCATAGGCGTATCCAGGATCCAAACTAGGGCGGCGCAAGACCTTTTGATAAGTATATTATCAGCTATTATGATACTAACTAGTCAACAGTGACTATTTCACTTACAACTTCAATTAACATTGCTTACCCCCCTTTTTACCCTACCTGGACTCGCCTATTATCTTATAATCGTTCGTAAAGTAGCCTGTGGTGCGTGTTTCATCCGAAAACTGCAGTATGTTATGTCATTGTACGCCCATGCCTCTTAGTTTCCTTGCAATAATATGACCCCCTTTCGTCCATTCCTGAGCGCGCCTCTGCAAAAAATGACTTTATTCCCTTTTCTGGTCTCATTTGTGCATATATTATTATAAGCTAAACGTATATTGCGCCGTTATCGCTGGCATATCGTCATCACCATGCCAGTCACCCCCTTTTCATGTTCCTGAACACGCCCCTGAAACTCTATATGTAATAACTTATGCAAATAATGGAAGCAGAAGCTATCTTTTACATCTTGATAGCTATAAATGCCCCTTACATTGCTCTATTGGCTTCCCGCCAAGCATTGAATACTTCCTGGAAACCCCCCTTTTCAAGCCCCTGAAACCGCCTCTGCCATGCAATTTTGTATGATATTTCATTAAAATCATCTAATTTTCACTTGTTGCAATCACGGTAAGCCGATGTAACTCCTTCATACTTGATGCAGTTAGGAAGAAACCGTGAAGATCGCATTTCCGTATTTTCGCCAAATGTCGCCTCCGAACCCACCCAAAACTGTGCCCTGGAACCGCCTCTGTTCAAGTTAAGAACTCACAATTTTGACTCCAAATGCGGAGTTCAATTCTATGAAAAGTCCCAAAATTGCATGGGCCTGCTCCCAGCCGTTCTGGAGATATCTGCGAAAAACATGAGGGGGGGGGGGGCGGAATCCACCCCCCTGTTACAAATAGGGTTAAGGGGCGTTTTAGCCCACCCCGACACTAATATAATATATAAATAGGGTTAAACCCGCAACTAGGTTCTGTGTTCTGAGATCCACTGCAAAATAGCAATGGGTTACCGGGTTAACGGGTTTGCGGTCAAGTTATCTCCAGAAAAATATCAATGGGATAACGGGCTAATGATTCACGGGTCGACGGGCGAATAATCTAATAGGATAGCGGGTCAAGCTACCTCTGGCAAAAAAGTATGTTTTAACTCGTGCTGTGCCGGTGCTCGGCGCCACCTTTGCCATGCTGGAGGAGGAGGAGGGGGGGGGGGGGGGGGGGGGCTGAACGCGGCAACGCCCCATTCTAGCTCGCCCGTCGACCCGTGAAGTAGGCAGAATAAAAATGTTCGATAGCTCGTCTAAAATCATGTCGAAACTATTTCGGTTATTTTGTGGCTCAGTTCAATATTGAGGTCAACAAAGGTCATCAGAGGTCAAATTTTCCCATTTTAGGACTTTATCCCAGAAACCTCTAAATATCTCGGAAAATATTATAGCTAGGAACAAATGAAAAACAAACATTCGTAAGCTCTTGCAATAATGCCACTAGTGACCCCAAATTGTTATCTCAGGTTAATAGTTTACGCTCCAGAGATCATCAAAGGTTTAAAAGGCTGTTTTTTTTTGGCGAAAACGTTTTCCGTTAATTATTACTTTTATCTAAGTAAGATAGGGAAATAGTTTTAACGTCATTGTGTTTGTCTCGTCAAGGCGTTTCGAACTATACCCATAACAATTGGTTTTGGTCCAATTAAAATTGTATTAAACAAAATATCAAATTAAAATTTTACCTTAGGTCAAGGTCATCTGAGGTCATATCGCGGCCCAGGTGAGTCAGAATCAAATCATGTGTTTTGAAGCGTCTCGAAGAGATTAACACAATGGTGTCGGTCTCACGTCTCTATCTTTATTCATTCAAAAAGTTATTAACAACAACTTGTTGGTGAACTCAGATGACCTCAGATGACCTTGTAGGGGTCACTGATCAAAGATTATACCTGGGTCACCAAGAATGGCCGATAATAACATGATCATGCAATAATTGTTCTGATATAGAAGGGAAAGTATTTGCATATGTTTACATTTACTTATAACGGGGACGCCACGTGATCCCTGACCTTCACCGATATACTAATCTGAGATAAACACATTATAGGTACGTATGGCTTAGCTAAATTCTGTAAGTTTAAAACCTCTCGGCTAAAAACTGTGGCTGTGGCACGACCGCCAACTTCTCCTGTAGATGTGGTTACGCGACCTGCCTGACCTGATGACCTGACCTGAGATGACCTGCGGTCAAAAATGTACATAATGTGGGTAATTGATTCCTTAATACCTGTGCTAAAAACTATCCTGCTGCGAGCCTCCGTTTTCTTATCTTCTAAGCCCCTTAGAGGGTACCCAAACCCCCGGCACGGCAACGGGTCAACCACCCACTAGTAACATTCTCTTTCGGATTAGTGAATGCTGAGGATGAGCAACTCATCGCAAAATACGGAATGCTGTCAATATGTTTCAGCCAGGACGCATCATCAAAACCAATACTTAAAGGGAAATAATGACCCTTTCCCACACAAATGGAGTTAGCACTTGAAATCGCCAGACGAGGCCAAAATATATTGTAAATTCATCACATTTTGCATGAAAACTTTCCTACCGAAAGATATTTCAAGTTATAGTTGATAAGCGTTCCACACTTTAAACGATCGGTACTTGCAAGTACTTTTGGTCTTCATCAAACTGCGGGCTTTTCCCGTACTGCTTTTTTACGCAATAGAGTGGAAAATATATTGTGCGTTCTGCTTGTTGTGATTATATGCCCGGCGATCTTCTAAAACTAACAGCCGATTGGAAAAAGTAGCAATAAAATCGGAAGCTCATCGTTGCACATCAACGGCGGCATAGTTAGTGGTTGCGAGTTGCGACCCTCAATTTGTTAAAATCGATTCATTTGTTTCCAACATTAGGAGTTTTGTATAATTTGTCTGTGGCTGTGTATAACACTATGCTTTATATTATCATGAAAAATAATAATTTTTCCCCAAAAAACTAACAAACAATAACACAAAAATGGCAATTAAATCCAAAGCTCATCAATGCACATCGACGGCGACCTATTTAGTGTCGGCGATTTGTTTACAAAGTCATTGTCATGCTTCTCGGCGCACTTAACCATTGTGGCGAGTTGTTCCTGATTAGTATACCCAAGTCCCGTAGCAGGCTTTGTTAATGACGTCACTGGTGCCATTCTTGTGTAGCATTGCAAAATATATCTGATTTTGAGTTGAAAGCTAATTAAAGACTTATTCAAATGATTGTTTTTAAGTTTGAGTTTTCTTGTTAATCATTATTAAAGGTATTTTATCACTGTATTTCATAGTAGTTGACACTTCAGAAACTTATGACGTAATAATATTGTATCCAATATGCTTTCCCTCGCCTTTTGCTATTGTGGCGCAGTGCCGAGTGCTTTGCGAATACTTGCTTGCCTGGGGTTCAAATCATTCCGCCCTTATTTCATTCGAGTTGGTATAGTTTGCATGTTGTTGTTATTCATGACTTATACTGATAGTCGGTCATGCATCACGGATGCTTCACGGATTGCTTCACGGATTGCTTCACGGATCAGTTTGATCAGAAACGTCACAGAGCCTCCAAAAATGCCGCACTTGTTGTAAACAATGGTAGGGAAGGACGAATTTGTCAATGACCTTCATGAAGTACACAAGGTACTTGTTTTGTATTTTTTCCAAACTTACAACTTTGAATTTGGGAATAATTCGATTTAATTCTTAAATTTAAATAAAATAATTTTAAAACCATAACGGTAGCCTAAGAAATTGTTGCTAACAAAATAAAAGGGTAATTATTTCCCTTTAAATGAAGGAAAATATCTACCTTCGTTTTAATCGTGACTAGAGGGCCTGTATTGCGCGATGCGCAATTTATATAGCCAGCTAATTTATATATGCTAGCCGTTTCCCGTATCTCGTATTCCGTATTCAGTATTCCGTATTCCTTATTCCTTATTCCGTGTTCCGTAGTCCGTATCTCGTATTCCGTATCCCGTTCCCGTTATTGTTATTGTATCCCGTATCCCGTATCCCGTATCCCGTATCCCGTATACCGTATCCCGTATCTCGTATCCCGTATCCCGTTCCCGTACCCCGTTCCCCTTCCCGTATCCCGTTACCGTATCCCGTATCCCGTTCTTGTATCCCGTTCCCGTATCCCGTTCCCTTATCCCGTTCCCGTATCCCGTTCCCGTATCCCGTTCCCGTATCCCGTTTCCGTATCCCGTTCCCGTATCCCGTTCCCGTATCCCGTTCCCGTATCCCGTTCCCGTATCCCGTTCCCGTATCCCGTTCCCGTATCCCGTTCCCGTATCCCGTTCCCGTATCCCGTTCCCGTATCCCGTTCCCGTATCCCGTTCCCGTACCCCGTTCCCCTTCCCGTATCCCGTTACCGTATCCCGTATCCCGTTCCCGTATCCCGTTCCCGTATCCCGTTCCCGTATCCCGTTCCCGTATCCCGTTCCCGTATCCCGTTCCCGTATCCCGTTCCCGTATCCCGTTCCCGTATCCCGTTCCCGTATCCCGTTCCCGTATCCCGTTCCCGTATCCCGTTCCCGTATCCAGTTCATTTATCCCGTATACTGTTACCGTATCCCTTAATCAGCTCCCGTATCCTGTTTCCGTATCCCGTTCCCGTAACTCGTTCCCGTATCACGTTCCCGTATCCCGTATCCAGTTCCCGTATCCCGTTCCCGTCTCCCGTTCCCGTATCCCGCATCCCGTTCCCGTATCCGTTCCCGTATCCCGTTCCCGTATCATGTTCCCATATGCCCTTCCCATATCCCGTTCTCGTATCCCGTTACCGTATCCCGCTCCCGTATCTCATTCCCGTATCCCGTTTCCTTATCCCTCTCCCGTATCCCGCTCCCGTATCTCGCTCCCGTATCCCGTTCCCGTATCCCGCTCCCGTATCCCGCTCCCGTATCCCGCTCCCGTATCCCGCTCCCGTATCCCGCTCCCGTATCCCGCTCCCGTATCCCGCTCCCGTATCTCATTCCCGTATCTCGTACACCGTTCCGATATCTCCTTACCATATCTAGTTACCGTATCTCATTCCCGTATCCCGTTCCCGTATCTCGTTCTAGCATCCTTTTCTCGTACCCAGTTTCCGTATCTTGTTTCCGTATTTCGTTCCCATATCTTCTTACCGTATCTCGTTCCCGTGTCCCAGTCTGCCAAAACATTTTAGCGGTTTGCATGCCTGAAATATGTCAACAGGCTTCAACAAAATCTCCCCGGGAGGGAGGTGCGACGTCAGCTAGTCATGCGCTCATTGATGAATTTGACTGCGGCAGTGTCAGCCTTGGGCAAACTTAAACGATACTAATTTATTCGACGACATTATTTCGCAACGTTAGCGTCGGTAATCGTTTACGTTTGACTTCAGCATAAGTTACCAATGAGCAATTTACATAATTTTTTGGGGTGGATATAGGTCAGCAAGAACGGTGCTATCCGTCTGTGTAAATTTCCCGGTCAAGTTTGTCCTCGTTTTGGGTGTTACGGCGGTGTGAAAGATTACATTGTCCAAAAATATTGCATTTCAATTTCAACTCCAAAATATTAGTCACACAGCTTTGAGGGACAAATATAATTTGAAGACAGTCTCTGCGCCTGCAAAATGGTGCCCGGTTCAGCCTTCTACGTCGAACGGTTTCCGAGCACCAATTTTAATCCTGAATATGCCAATTTTATCATGGAAGTGGTCACAACTTTGCACGTGGCACGCTCATCGCTCTGGACGACATCCTAAACGCAAGGCCATTCGATTATCTATCACATAGTGTTTCTAGCATATCGCTGCGACTCGCGGTTGCCGAGCAGGCGGCCGGGGAATCGCGCGAAACTTGCCTGTTTTTCGCGATTTCACAATGACGCGTTTCCCATGTTAAACGAATGGCGCACGCGCGCACGCGCCGACGCCGCACCGTCGGTCGGATCAACACCAAAACTTGATACGACCTGTTGAATCACAGGACCCAAAAGTCCTGAAAAAAATCACTCTCATAACTCATCAGACGACTGCACAGAAACCGATTTAGGGCGTCACTCCGGCGGCGGCGGCGGGTCATCTTTTAGGATTTACTAGAGGGCCTGTATTGCGCGATGCGCAATTTATATAGCCTTCAATTTATATAGCCAGCTAATATCCCATTCCCGTATCCCGTATCCCGTTCCTGCATCTCATTCCGGTATCCTGTATCCCGCATCCCGCATCCCGCATCCTGCATCCTGCATCCCGCATCCCGCATCCCGCATCCTGTATCCCGTATCCCGTATCCCGTATCCCGTATCCCGTATCCCGTATCCCGTATCCCGTATCCCGTATCCCGTATCCCGTATCCCGTATCCCGTATCACGTGTCCCGTGTCCCGTATTCTGGATCACGTCTCCCGTATCCCGTACCCCGTTCCCGTATTCCGTGCCTGTTGCTGTTCCCGTATTTCATGCCCGTATCCCGTATCACGTTCCCGTATCCTTTTCCGGTATCCCGTTCCCGTATCCCGTTCCTGTATCCCGTTCCCGTATCCCGTTCCCGTATCCCGTTCCCGTATCCCGTATCCCGTATCCCGTTCCCGTATCCCGTTCCCGTATCCCGCTACCGTATCCCGTATCCCGTATCCCGTATCCCGTATCCCGTATCCCGTATCCCGTATCCCGTATCCCGTATCCCGTATCCCGTTCCCCTTTCCCCGTTCCCGTATCCCGTTCCCGTATCCCGTTCCCGTATCCCGTTCCCGTATCCCGTATCTCGTTCCCGTATCCCGTTCCCGTATCCTGTTCCCGTATCACGTTGCCGTATCCCGTTGCCGTATCCCGTTGCCGTATCCCGTTTCCGTATCCCGTTGCCGTATCTCGTTCCCGTATCCCGTTCCTGTATCCCGTACCAGTATCCCGTACCAGTATCCCGTTCCCGTTCCCGTATCCCGTTCCCGTATCCCGTTCCCGTATCCCGTTCCCGTATCCCGTTCCCGTATCCCGTTCCCGTATCCTGTTCCCGTATCATGCTCCCGTATCCTGTTCCCGTATACTGTTCCCGTATCCTGTTCCCGTATCCTGTTCCCGTATCCTGTTCCCGTACCCTGTTCCCGTATCCTGTTCCCGTTCCCCTATTCCGTTCCCGCATCGCGTTCCCGTATCCCCTTCCCGCATCTCGTTCCCATTTTCCGTTTCCGTATCCCGTTTCCGTATCCCGTTTCCGTATCCCGTTCCCGTATCCCGTTCCCGTATCCCGTTCCCGTATCCCGTTCCCGTATCCCGTTCCCGTATCCCGTTCCCGTATCTCGTTCCCGTATCTCGTTCCCGTATCCCGTTCCCGTATCCGTTCCCGTATCCGTTACCGTATCCCGCTCCCGTATCCCGTTCCCGTATCCCGTTCACGTATCAAGTTCCCGTATCCCGTATCCCGTTGCCGTATCCAGTTACCGTATCCCATTCCCGTATCCCGTTTCCGTATCCTGTTTACGTATCCCGTGCCCGTATACCGTGTCTCGTTCTTGTAACCCGTTCCCGTATCCCGTTCCCGTATCCCGTTCCCGTATCCCGTTCCTGTATCCCATTCCCGTATCTCGTTCCCGTATCCCGTTCTCGTATCCCGTTCCCGTTCCCGTATCCAATTCCCCTATCCCGTATCCCATTCCCGTAACCCGTTCCCGTATCCCGTTCTGTATCCCGTTCCCGTATCCCGTTCCCGTATCCCGTTGCCGTATCCCGTTGCCGTATCCTGTTTCCCTATCCCGTTCCCGTATCCCGTTCCCGTATCCCGTTCCCGTATCCCGTTCCCGTATCCCGTTCCCGTATCCCGTTCCCGTATCCCGTTCCCGTATCCCGTTCCCGTATCCCGTTCCCGTATTCCGTTCCCGTATCCCGTTCCCGTATCCCGTTCCCGTATCCCGTTCCCGTATCCCGTTCCCGTATCCCGTTCCCGTATCCCGTTTTCGTATCCTGTTTCTCTATCCCGTTTCCGTATCCCGTTCCCGTCTCCCGTTCCCGTATCCCGTTCCCGTATCTCGTTCCCGTATCCCGTTCCCGTATCCCGTTCCCGTATCCCATTCCCGTATCCCATTCCCGTATCCCATTCCCGTATCCCGTTCCCGTATCCCGTATACCTTAATCAGCTCCCGTATCCAGTTCCCGTATCCCACTCCCGTATCTCATTCCCGTATATTGTACACCGTTCCGATATCTTCTTACCATATCTAGTTCCCGTATCTCATTCCCGTATCCTGTTCCCGTATCTAGTTCCAGCATCCCTTTATCGTACCCAGTTTCCGTATCTTGTTGCCGTATTTCGTTCCCATATCTTCCTACCGTATCTGGTTGCCGTATCGCAGTATCTGCCAAAATATTCTAGCGGTTTAAATGCCTGAAATTTGTCAACCGACTTCAACAAAATACCCTCGCGAGGGAGGTGCGATGTCAGCTAGTCAAGCGGTCATGGATGAATTTGACTGAAGCAGTGTCAGTCTTGGGCAAAATTAAGCAATCGTAGTGTGTGGTAGGATTACATAATATACATGCATTATAAATGACTCACGATAATATGTTAGCGGAATATTAGGTACTCGCCAGTGCTCGCGGATCTTGGCATGTTTGTAGACCCACCTACCACGAGCAACGAGCCGGACGTTACGTTATTGGGGGCGGGCGGCGCCGCCGGCGCCAGACTACGCAAGCCAACGAGCCGGACGTTACGTTATTGCGTGAGGGAGCTATCGCCGGCCGCCGGCCGGCGCCCGACTGGCGCATAACGTCGGTAATCGTTTACGTTTGACTTCAGCATAAGTTACCTATGAGCGATTAGCAAAATATTTTGGGTGGATATAGGTCAGCAAGAACGGTGCTATCCGTCTGTGTAAATTTTCTGGTCAAGTTTGTCCTCATTTTGGGTGTTATGGCGGTGTGAAGGATTCAACTGTCCAAAAACATTGCAATTCGACTTCAACGCCAAAATATTAGTCTCACAGCTTTCAGTAACGAATATAATTTGAAGACGGTCACTGCGCCTGCAAAATGGTGCCCGGATCAGCGTTCTACGTCAAACAGTTTTCGAGCACCAATTGAAATCCTGAATAAGCCAATTTTATCATTAAAGTGGTCACAACCTTGCACGTGGCACGCGAATCGCTCTGGACGACACTCTATACGCAAGGCCAATCGATTATCTATCACATAGTGTTGCTCGCATACCGCTGCGACTCTCGGTTGCCGAGCAAGCGGCCGGGGAACCGGGCGAAACTTGCCCGTTTTTCGCGATTTCCGAATGACTCGTTTCCCATGTTAAACGAATGGCGCACGCACGCACGCGCCGACGCCGCATCTTCAGTTTTTTTAAGCTGAAAATTTAATACAACCTGTTGAATAATGGGACCCAAAAGTCCTGAAAAAAATCACCCTCATAACTCATCAGACGGCTGCACAGAAACCGATTTAGGGCGTCACTCCGGCGGCGGCGGCGGCGGCGGCGGGTCATCTTTTAGGATTTATAATATAGGGATAATATAGGGACTAGATAGGGACTAGATGGCCTTTATTGCGCGATGCGCAATTTATATAGCCAGCTTATGTATATATGCTAGCCGTTTCTAGTGTCCCGTATTCCGTATTCCGTATTCATTATTCCGTATTCCGTATTCCGTATCTCGTATTCCGTATTCCGTATCTCGTATTCCGTATTCCGTATACCAAATTCCGTATTACGTATCCCGTTCCCGTTCCCGTATCCCGTTCCCGTATCCCGTTCCCGTATCCCGTTCCCGTATCCCGTTCCCGTATCCCGTTCCCGTATCCCGTTCCCGTATCCCGTTCCCGTATCCCGTATCCCGTTCCCGTATCCCGTTCCCGTATCCCGTTCCCGTATCCCGTTCCCGTATCCCGTTCCCGTATCCCGTTCCCGTATCCCGTTGTGGTATCCCGTTCCCGTATCCCGTTCCCGTATCCCGTGCCTGTATCCCGTTCCCTGTTCCCGTATCCAGTTCCCGTATCCCGTTCCGGTATCCCGTTCCGCTATCCCGTTCCGGTATCCCATTCATGTATCCCGTATACCGTTACCGAATCCCTTAATCAGCTCCCGTATCCAGATTCCGTATCCCGTTGCCGTATCCTGTTCCCTGTTCCCGTATCCCGTTCCCGTATCCCGTATCCCGTATCCCGTATCCTGTATCCCATTCCCGTATGCCGTTTCCGTATCCCGTATCCCGTTCCCGTATCCCGTTCCCGTATCCCGTTCCCGTATCCCGTTCCCGTATTCCGTTCCCGTATCCCGTTCCCTTATCCTGTAACTATATCCCGTTCCCGTATCCCGTTCCCGTTTCCCGTTCCCGTTTCCCGTTCCCGTATCCCGTTCCTGTATCCCGTTCCCGTATCCCGTTCCCGTATCCCGTATTCTGTATCCCATTCCCGTATGCCGTTTCCGTATCCCGTATCCCGTATCCCGTTCCCGTATCCCGTTCCCGTATCCCGTTCTCGTATCCCGTTCCCGTATCCCGTTCCCGTATCCTGTTCCCGTATCACGTTGCCGCATCCCGTTGCCGTATCCCGTTGCCGTATCCCGTTTCCGTATCCCGTTGCCGTATCTCGTTCCCGTATCCCGTTCCTGTATCCCGTACCAGTATCCCGTACCAGTATCCCGTTCCCGTTCCCGTATCCCGTTCCCGTATCCCGTTCCCGTATCCCGTTCCCGTATCCCGTTCCCGTATCCCGTTCCCGTATCCTGTTCCCGTATCATGTTCCCGTATCCTGTTCCCGTATACTGTTCCCGTATCCTGTTCCCGCATCCTGTTCCCGTATCCTGTTCCCGTATCCTGTTCCCGTATCCTGTTCCCGTTCCCCTATTCCGTTCCCGCATCGCGTTCCCGTATCCCCTTCCCGCATCTCGTTCCCATTTTCCGTTTCCGTATCCCGTTTCCGTATCCCGTTTCCGTATCCCGTTCACGTATCCCGTTCCCGTATCCCGTTCCCGTATCCCGTTCCTGTATCCCGTTCCCGTATCCCGTTCCCGTATCCCGTTCCCGTATCCCGTTCCCGTATCTCGTTCCCGTATCTCGTTCCCGTATCCCGTTCCCGTATCCGTTCCCGTATCCGTTACCGTATCCCGCTCCCGTATCCCGTTCCCGTATCCCGTTCACGTATCAAGTTCCCGTATCCCGTATCCCGTTGCCGTATCCAGTTACCGTATCCCATTCCCGTATCCCGTTTCCGTATCCTGTTTACGTATCCCGTGCCCGTATACCGTGTCTCGTTCTTGTAACCCGTTCCCGTATCCCGTTCCCGTATCCCGTTCCCGTATCCCGTTCCTGTATCCCATTCCCGTATCTCGTTCCCGTATCCCGTTCTCGTATCCCGTTCCCGTTCCCGTATCCAATTCCCCTATCCCGTATCCCATTCCCGTAACCCGTTCCCGTATCCCGTTCTGTATCCCGTTCCCGTATCCCGTTCCCGTATCCCGTTACCGTATCCCGTTCCCGTATCCTGTTCCCTATCCCGTTCCCGTATCCCGTTCCCGTATCCCGTTCCCGTATCCCGTTCCCGTATCCCGTTCCCGTATCCCGTTCCCGTATCCCGTTCCCGTATCCCGTTCCCGTATTCCGTTCCCGTATCCCGTTCCCGTATCCCGTTCCCGTATCCCGTTCCCGTATCCCGTTTTCGTATCCCGTTTCCCTATCCCGTTTCCGTATCCCGTTTCCGTATCACGTTTCCGTATCCCGTTTCCGTATTCCGTTCCCGTATCACGTTCCCATATCCCGTTCCCGTATCCCGTTCCCGTATCCCGTTCCCGTCTCCCGTTCCCGTATCCCGTTCCCGTATCTCGTTCCCGTATCCCGTTCCCGTATCCCGTTCCCGTATCCCATTCCCGTATCCCATTCCCGTATCCCATTCCCGTATCCCGTTCCCGTATCCCGTATACCTTAATCAGCTCCCGTATCCAGTTCCCGTATCCCACTCCCGTATCTCATTCCCGTATATTGTACACCGTTCCGATATCTTCTTACCATATCTAGTTCCCGTATCTCATTCCCGTATCCTGTTCCCGTATCTAGTTCCAGCATCCCTTTATCGTACCCAGTTTCCGTATCTTGTTGCCGTATTTCGTTCCCATATCTTCCTACCGTATCTGGTTGCCGTATCGCAGTATCTGCCAAAATATTCTAGCGGTTTAAATGCCTGAAATTTGTCAACCGACTTCAACAAAATACCCTCGCGAGGGAGGTGCGATGTCAGCTAGTCAAGCGGTCATGGATGAATTTGACTGAAGCAGTGTCAGTCTTGGGCAAAATTAAGCAATCGTAGTGTGTGGTAGGATTACATAATATACATGCATTATAAATGACTCACGATAATATGTTAGCGGAATATTAGGTACACGCCAGTGCTCGCGGATCTTGGCATGTTTGTAGACCCACCTACCACGAGCAACGAGCCGGACGTTACGTTATTGGGGGCGGGCGGCGCCGCCGGCGCCAGACTACGCAAGCCAACGAGCCGGACGTTACGTTATTGCGTGAGGGAGCTATCGCCGGCCGCCGGCCGGCGCCCGACTGGCGCATAGCGTCGGTAATCGTTTACGTTTGACTTCAGCATAAGTTACCTATGAGCGATTAGCAAAATATTTTGGGTGGATATAGGTCAGCAAGAACGGTGCTATCCGTCTGTGTAAATTTTCTGGTCAAGTTTGTCCTCATTTTGGGTGTTATGGCGGTGTGAAGGATTCAACTGTCCAAAAACATTGCAATTCGACTTCAACGCCAAAATATTAGTCTCACAGCTTTCAGTAACAAATATAATTTGAAGACGGTCACTGCGCCTGCAAAATGGTGCCCGGATCAGCGTTCTACGTCAAACAGTTTTCGAGCACCAATTGAAATCCTGAATAGGCCAATTTTATCATTAAAGTGGTCACAACCTTGCACGTGGCACGCGAATCGCTCTGGACGACACTCTATACGCAAGGCCAATCGATTATCTATCACATAGTGTTGCTCGCATACCGCTGCGACTCTCGGTTGCCGAGCAAGCGGCCGGGGAACCGGGCGAAACTTGCCCGTTTTTCGCGATTTCCGAATGATTCGTTTCCCATGTTAAACGAATGGCGCACGCACGCACGCGCCGACGCCGCATCTTCAGTTTTTTTAAGCTGAAAATTTAATACAACCTGTTGAATAACGGGACCCAAAAGTCCTGAAAAAAATCACCCTCATAACTCATCAGACGGCTGCACAGAAACCGATTTAGGGCGTCACTCCGGCGGCGGCGGCGGCGGCGGCGGGTCATCTTTTAGGATTTATAATATAGGGATAGGGACTAGAGGGCCTGTATTGCGCGATGCGCAATTTATATAGCCAGCTAATTTATATATGCTAGCCGTTTCCGGTGTCCCGTATTCCTTATTCCGTATTCCATATTCCATATTCCGTATTCCGTATTCCGTTTTCCGTATTCCGTATCTCGTATTCCGTATTCCATATTCCGTATCCCGTTCCCGTTCCCGTATCCCGTTCCCGTATCCCGTTCCCATATCCAGTTCCCGTATCCCGTTCCCGTATCCCGTTCCCGTATCCCGTTCCCGTATCCCGTTCCAGTATCCCGTTCCCGTATCCCGTTCCGGTATCCCGTTCCGGTATCCCGTTCCGGTATCCCGTTCCGGTATCCCATTCCGGTATCCCGTTCCGGTATCCCGTTCCGGTATCCCGTTCCGGATCCCGTTCCCGTATCCCGTTCCCGTATCCCGTTCCCGTATCCCGTTTCCGTATCCCGTTCCCGTATCCCGTTCTCGTATCCCGTTCCCGTATCCCGTTTCCGTA
Source organism: Chirona hameri (assembly GCA_036785665.1). Lineage (NCBI taxonomy): Eukaryota > Metazoa > Arthropoda > Thecostraca > Balanomorpha > Balanidae > Chirona > Chirona hameri. Next base: position 66,783 of record JAXIVJ010001273.1, on the reverse strand, counting down.
TCCTGTTTCCGTATCCCGTTTCCGTATCCCGTTTCCGTATCCCGTTTCCGTATCCCGTTTCCGTATCCCGTTTCCGTATCCCGTTTCCGTATCCCGTTTCCGTATCCCGTTTCCGTATCCCATTTCCGTATCCCGTTTCCGTATTCCGTTCCCGTATCCCGTTCCCGTATCCCGTACCCGTATCTCGTATCCCGTATCCCGTATCCCATATCCCGTATCCCGTATCCCGTATCCCGTATCCCGTATCCCGTATCCCGTATCGCATCTCCCGTATCCCATCTCCCGTATCCCATCTCCCGTATCCCATCTCCTGTATCCCATCTCCCGTATCTTATCTCCCGTATCCCATCTCCCGTATCCCGTTTCCTGTATCCCGTTTCCTTATATCGCATCCTGTATCATGTATCCTGTATCCCGTATCCCGTATCCCGTATTACGTATTATGTACTCCGTATTCCGTATCTCGTATCCCGCTCCCGTATCCCGTTCCCGTCTTTCGTTCCCGTATCCCGTTCCCATATTTCGTTCCCGTATCCCGTTCCCGTTTCCCGTTCCCGTATCCCGTATCCCGTTCCCGTATACCGTTCCCGTATTGCGTTCCCCGTTCTCGTTTCCGTATCCCGTTTCCGTATTCTGTTTCCGTATTCCGTTTTCGTATTCCGTTCCCGTATCCCGTTCCCGTATCCCGTTCCCGTATCCCGTTCCCATATCCCGTTCCCGTATCCCGTTCCCGTATCCCGTTCCCGTATCCCGTTCCCGTATCCCGTTCCCGTATCCCGTTCCCGTATCCCGTATCCCGTATCCCGTATCCCGTATCCCGTTCCCGTATCCCGATCCCGTATCCCGTTCCCGTATCCCGTTCCCGTTTCCCGTATCCCGTTCCCGTATCCCGTTCCCGTATCCCGTTCCCGTATCCCGTTCCCGTATCCCGTTCCCGTATTCCGTTCCCGTATCCCGTTCCCGTATCCCGTTCCCGTATCCCGTTCCGGTATCCCGTTCCGGTATCCCGTTCCCGTATCCCGTTCCCGTATCCCGTTCCCGTATCCCGTTCCCGTATCCCGTTGCCCTATCCCGTTCCCGTATCCCGTTCCCGTATTCTGATCATGTATCCCGTATCCCGTTCCCGTATCCAGTTCCCGTATCCAGTTCCCGTATCCCGTTCTCGTATCCCATATCCCATTTCCGTATCCCGTATCCCGTTTTAGTATCCCGTTCTTGTATCCCGTTTCCGTATCCCGTTTCCGTATCTTGTTTCTGTATTCCATTCCCGTATCACGTTCCCGTAACACGTTCCTGTATCACGTTCCCGTATCCCGTTCCCGTATCCCGTTCCCGTATCTTATTCCCGTATCTAGTACACCGTTCCGATATCTCCTTACCATATCTAGTTACTGCATCTTATTCCCGTATCCTGTTCCCGTATCTCGTCCCAGCATCCCTTTCTCGTACCCAGTTTCCGTATCTTGTTGCCGTATTTCGTTCCGATATCTTCTTACCGTATCTCGTTCCCGTGTCGCAGTCTCTGCCAAAACATTTTAGCGGTTTACATGCTTGAAATATGTCAACCAGCTTTAACAAAATCTCCCCGGGAGGGAGGTGCGACGTCTGCTAGTCATGCACTCATTGATGAATTTGACTGCGGCAGTGTCAGTCTTGGGCAAACTTAAATGATGCTATTTTATTCGACGCAATTATTTCGCAACGTTAGCGTCGGTAATCGTTTACGTTTGACTTCAGCATAAGGTACCTATGAGCGATTTACATAATATTTTGGGTGGATATAAATCAGCAAGAACGGCGCTATCCGTCTGTGTAAATTTGCCGGTCAAGTTTGTACTCGTTTTGGGTGTTACGGCGGTGTGAAGGATTAAATTGTCCAAAAATATTGCATTTCAACTTCAACTCCAAAATATTAGTCACACAGCTTGGAGTAACACATATAATTTGAAGACGGTCGCTGCGCCTGCAAAATGGTGCCCGGATCAGCGTTCTACAGCGAATAGTTTCCGAGCACCAATTTAAATCTTGAATATGTCAATTTTATCATGGAAGTGGTCACAACTTTGCACGTGGCCCGCGCATCGCTCTGGACGACATTCTATACGCAAGGCCAATCAATTATCTATCACATAGTATTACTCGCATATCGCTGCGATGCTCGGTTGCCGAGCAAGCGGCCGGGGAACCGGGCGAAACTTGCCCATTTTTCGCGATTTGACAATGTCGCGTTTCCCATGTTAAACGAATGGCGCACGCGCGCACGCGCCGACACCGCACCGTCTGTCGGATCGTCACCGAAACTTGATACGACCTGTTGAATCACGATTCCCAAAAGTCCTGAAAAAATCACGTTCATAACTCCTCAGACGACTGTACAGGAACCGATTTAGGGCGTCACTCCGGCGGCGGCGGCGGGTCATCTTTTAGGATTTAGAATATAGGGACTAGATGGCCTTTATTGCGTGATGCGCAATTTATATAGCCAGCTTATGTATATATGTTAGCCGTTTCTAGTGTCCCGTATTCCGTATTCCGTATTCATTATTCCGTATTCCGTATTCCGTATCTCGTATTCCGTATTCCGTATCTCGTATTCCGTATTCCGTATACCAAATTCCGTATTACGTATCCCGTTCCCGTTCCCGTATCCCGTTACCGTATCCCGTTCCCGTATCCCGTTCCCGTATCCCGTTCCCGTATCCCGTTCCCGTATCCCGTATCCCGTTCCCGTATCCCGTTCCCGTATCCCGTTCCCGTATCCCGTTCCCGTATCCCGTTCCCGTATCCCGTTCCCGTATCCCGTTCCCGTATCCCGTTCCCGTATCCCGTTCCCGTATCCCGTTCCCGTATCCCGTTGTGGTATCCCGTTCCCGTATCCCGTTCCCGTATCCCGTGCCTGTATCCCGTTCCCTGTTCCCGTATCCAGTTCCCGTATCCCGTTCCGGTATCCCGTTCCGCTATCCCGTTCCGGTATCCCATTCATGTATCCCGTATACCGTTACCGAATCCCTTAATCAGCTCCCGTATCCAGATTCCGTATCCCGTTGCCGTATCCTGTTCCCTGTTCCCGTATCCCGTTCCCGTATCCCGCATCCCGTATCCCGTATCCTGTATTCCATTCCCGTATGCCGTTTCCGTATCCCGTATCCCGTTCCCGTATCCCGTTCCCGTATCCTGTTCCCGTATCCCGTTCCCGTATCCCGTTCCCGTATCCCGTTCCCGTATCCCGTTCCCGTATCCCGTTCCCTTATCCTGTAACTATATCCCGTTCCCGTATCCCGTTTCCGTTTCCCGTTCCCGTATCCCGTTCCTGTATCCCGTTCCCGTATCCCGTTCCCGTATCCCGTATTCTGTATCCCATTCCCGTATGCCGTTTCCGTATCCCGTATCCCGTTCCCGTATCCCGTTCCCGTATCCCGTTCTCGTATCCCGTTCCCGTATCCCGTTCCCGTATCCAGTTCTCGTGCCCCGTGTCCCGTTCCCGTATCCCTTTCCCGTTTCCCGTTCCCGTATCCCGTTCCTGTATCCCGTTCCCGTATCCCGTTCCCGTATCCCGTTCCCGTATCCCGTTCCCGTATCCCGTTCCCGTATCCCGTTCCCGTATCCCGTTCCCGTATCCCGTTCCCGTATCCCGTATCCCGTTCCCGTATCCCGTTCCCGTATCCCGTTCCCGTATCCCGTTCCCGTATCCCGTTCCCGTATCCCGTTCCCGTATCCCGTTCCCGTATCCCATTCCCGTATCCCGTTCCCGTCTCCCGTATGCCGTTCCCGTATCCCGTTCCCGTATCCTGTTCCCGTATCCTGTTCCCGTATCCCGTTCCCGTATCCCGTTCCCGTATCCAGTTCCCGTATCCCGTTTCCGTATCCCGTTTCCGTATGTATCCCGTTACCCTATCCCCTTCCCGTATCCCGTTCCCGTATCCCGTTCTCGTATCCCGTTCTCGTATCCCGTTCCCGTATTCCGTTCCCGTATTCCGTTCCCGTATTCCGTTCCCGTATTCCGTTCCCGTATTCCGTTCCCGTATTCCGTTTCCGTATCCCGTTTCCGTATCCCATATCATGTTGCCGTATTCCATTCTCGTATCCCATTCCTGTATCCCATTCCCCTATCCAATTCCCGTATCCCATTCCCGTATCACATTCCCCTATCCAATTCCCGTATCCCATTCCCGTATCCCATTCCCGTATCCCATTACCGTATCCCATTCCCGTATCCCATTCCCGTATCCCATTCCCGTATACCATTCCCGTATCCCATTCACGTATCCCATTCCCGTATCCCATTCCCGTATCCCATTCCCGTATCCCATTCCCGTATCCCATTCCCGTATCCCATTCCCGTATCCCATTCCCGTATCCCATTCCCGTATCCCATTCCCGTATCCCGTTGCCGTATCCCGTTCCAGTATCCCGTTCCAGTATCCCGTATCGCCTTCCCACTCCAGTCCTCGTTCCCGTATCTCGTTTCTGTATCTTGTTTCCGTATCCCATTCCCGTATCACGTTCCCGTATCACGTTCCTGTATGACGCTCCCGTATCGCGTTCCTGTATCCCGCTCCCGTATCTCGTTCCCGTATCCCGTTCCAGTATCCCGTTCCCGTACCCCGTTCCCGTATCCCGTTCCCGTATCCCGTTTCCGTATTCCGTTCCCGTATCCCATATCCTGTTCCCGTATCCCATTCCCGTATCCTATTCCTGTATCCCATTCCCGTATCCCGTTGCCGTATCCCGTTCCAATATCCCGTATCGCGCTCCCACTCCAGTCCTCGTTTCCGTATCCCGTTGCCGTATCTTGTTTCTGTATTCCATTCCCGTATCACGTTCTCGTATCACGTTCCTGTATCACGTTCCCGTATCCCGTTCCCGTATCCCGCTCCCGTATCCCGCTCCCGTATCTTATTCCCGTATCTAGTACACCGTTCCGATATCTCCTTACCATATCTAATTACCGCATCTTATTCCCGTATCCTGTTCCCGTATCTCGTTCCAGAATCCCTTTCTCGTACCCAGTTTCCGTATCTTGTTGCCGCATTTCGTTCCCATATCTTCTTACCGTATCTCGTTCCCGTGTCGCAGTCTCTGCCAAAACATTTTAGAGGTTTACATGCCTGACATATGTCAACCGGCTTCAACAAAATCTCCCCGGGAGGGAGGTGCGACGTCTGCTAGTCATGCGCTCATTGATGAATTTGACTGCGGCAGTGTCAGTCTTGGGCAAACTTAAACGACGCTATTTTATTCGACGCAATTATTTCGCAACGTTAGCGTCGGTAATCGTTTACGTTTGACATCAGCATAAGTTCCCTATCAGCGATTTACAGAATATTTTGGGTGGATATAGGTCAGCAAGAACAGTGCTATCCGTCTGTGTAAATTTGCCGGTCAAGTTTGTCCTCGTTTTGGGTGTTACGGCGGTGTGAAGGATTGCATTGTCCAAAAATATTGCATTTCAACTTCAACTCCAAAATATTAGTCACACAGCTTTGAGTAACACATCTAATTTGAAGACGGTCGCTGCGCCTGCAAAATGGTGCCCGGTTCAGCCTTCTACGTCGAACGGTTTCCGAGCACCAATTTAAATCCTGAATATGCCATTTTTTTTCATGAAAGTGGTTACAACTTTGCACGTGGCAAGCGCATCGCTCTGGACGACATCCTATACGCAAGGTCAATCGATTATCTATCACATAGTGTTGCTCGCATATCGCTGCGATGCTCGGTTGCCGAGCAAGCGGCCGGGGAACCGGGCGAAACTTGCCCATTTTTCGCCAATTCCGAATGTCGCGTTTCCCATGTTAAACGAACGGCGCACGTGCGCACGCGCCGAGCAACACTATGTGATAAATAATCTATTGGCCTTGCGTATAGGATGTCGTCCAGAGCGATGCGCGTGCCACGTGCAAAGTTGTGACCACTTCCATGATAAAATTGGCATATTCAGGATTTAAATTGGTGCTCGGAAACCGTTCGACGTAGAACGCTGATCCGGGCACCATTTTGCAGGCGCAGGGACCGTCTTCAAATTATATGTGTTACTCAAAGCTGTGTGACTAATATTTTAGAGTTGAAGTTGAAATGCAATATTTTTGGACAATTCAATCCTTCACACCGCCGTAACACCCAAAACGAGGACCAACTTGACCGGTAAATTTACACAGACGGATAGCGCCGTTCTTGCTGACTTATATCCACCCAAAATATTATGTAAATCGCTCATAGGTAACTTATGCTGAAGTCAAACGTAAACGATTACCGACGCTAACGTTGCGAAATAATTTCGTCGAATAAAATAGCATCGTTTAAGCTTGCCCAAGACTGACACTGCTGCAGTCAAATTCATCAATGAGCGCATGACTAGCTGACGTCGCACCTCCCTCCAGGGGAGATTTTGTTGAAGCCGGATGACATATTTCAGACATGTAAACCGCTAAAATGTTTTGGCAGAGACCGCAACACGGGAACGGGATACGGTAAGAAGATATGGAACGAAATACGGCAACAAGATACGGAAACTAGGTACGAGAAAGGGATGCTGGAACGAGATACGGGAACAGGATACGGGAATGAGATACGGTAACTAGATATGGTAAGCGAAGTAAGGAGATATCGGAACGGTGTACGAGATACTGGAATGAGATACGGGAGCAGGATACGGGAGCGGGATCGTGATAAGGGAACGGGATACGGGAACGCGTTACGGGATCGGGATACGGTAACGGGATACAGGAACGGAATATAAGAACGTGATATGGAAACAGGATACGGGAACGGGAACGGATACGGGAACGGATACGGGAACAGATACGGTAACGGATACGGGAACGGATACGGAAACGGAATACGGGAACGGGATACGGGAACGGGATACGGGAACGGGATACGGGAACGGGATACGGGAACGGGATACGGGAACGGGATATGGGAACGGGATACGGGAACGGGATACGGGAACGGAATACGGGAACGGAATATGGGAACGGGATACGGGAACGGGATACTAAAACGGGATACGGGAACGGAATACGGGAAACGGGACACGGGAACGGGATACGGAAACGGGATACGGAAACGGGATACGGAAACGGGATACGGAAACGGGATACGGAAACGGGATACGGAAACGGGATACGGAAACGGGATACGGAAACGGGATACGGAAGCCGGATACGGAAACGGGATAGGGGAACGGGTTATGGGAAAGGGATGCGGGAAGGGGATACGGGAACGCGATGCGGGAACGGGATAGGGAACGGGAACAGGATACGGGAACAGGATATGGGAACAGGATATGGGAACAGGATACAGGAACAGGATACGGGAACAGGATACGGGAACAGGATACGGGAACAGGATACGGGAACAGGATACGGGAACAGGATACGGGAACAGGATACAGGAACAGGATACGGGAACAGGATACGGAAACAGGATACGGGAACAGGATACGGGAACAGGATACGGGAACAGGATAAGGGAACGGGAACAGGATAAGGGCACGGGATACGAGAACGAGAACGCGATACTGGTACGGGATACTGCTACGGGATACTGGTACGGGATACAGGAATGGGATACGAAAACTGGATACGGGAACGGGATACGGGAACGAGATAAAGGATCGGGATACGGGAACTGGATACGGGAGGGGAGGGGTAACGGGATACGGGAACGGGATACGGGAACGGGATACGGGAACGGGATACGGGAACGGGATACGGGAACGGGATACGGGAACGGGATACGGGAACGGGATACGGGAACGGGATACGGGAACGGGATACGGGATACGGGATACGTGAACGGGATACGGGAACTGGAGACGGGAACGGGATACGGGAACGGGATACGGGAACATGATACGGGAACGGGATACGGGAACGGGATACGGGAACGGGATACGGGAACGGGATACGGGAACGGGATACGGGAACGGGATACGGGAACGGGATACGGGAACGGGATACGAGATACGGGATACGGGATACGGGATACGGGATACGGGAACGGGTACGGGTACGGGATACGGGAACGGGATACGGGCACGGGGTACGGGAACGGGAACAGGATACTGGAACAGGATATGGGAATTGTACAAAATTGTATTTTGTATTTTGTATTGCACTTCAGCAGGTTCATCCACACGATTGAGGTTATTATTGAACCATTGTCATACAAAGTTCACATGTCAGTCATATGATGATACAGCCTAACTATACTTACATTCGCTGCACAAGCTTACGAGCACGGGACTTACAACTATACACAGTCATCTCACTCCTGTATCCAGTTCCCGTGTCCCGTTCACGTATCCCGTTCCCGTATCCTGTTCCCGCATCCCGTTCCAGAATTCCGTTCCCGTATCCCGTTCGCGTATCCCGTTCCCTTATTTCTTTCCCGTATCCCGTTCCCGCATCCCGTTCCCGTATCCCGTTCCCGTATCCCGTTCCCGTATCCCGTTTCCGTATCCCGTTCCCGTATCCCGTTCCCGTATCCTGTTCCCGTATCCTGTTCCCGTATCCTGTTCCCGTATCCTGTTCCCGTATCCTGTTCCCGTATCCCGTTCCCGTATCCAGTTCCCGTATCCAGTTCCCGTATCCCGTTCTGTATCCCGTTCCGTATCCCGTACCTGTATCTCGTTCCCGTATCTTGTTCCCGTATCCCGTATCCCGTTCCCGTATCCCGTTCCGGTATCCTGTTCTGGTATACTGTTCTGGTATCCTGTTCCGGTATCCTGCTCCGGTATCCTGTTCCGGTATGCTGTTCCGGTATCCTGTTCCGGTATCCTGTTCCGGTATCCTGTTCCGATCCCGTTTCAGTATCCCATTCCCGTATCCCGTATCCCGTATCCCGTATCCCGTATCCCGTATCCCGTATCCCGTATCCCGTTCCGGTATCCTGTTCCGGTATCCTGTTCCGGTATCCTGTTCCGGTATCCTGTTCCGGTGTCCTTTTCCGGTATCCTGTTCTGGTATCCCGTTTCCGTATCCCGTTTCCGTATCCCGTTTCCGTATCACGTTCCCGTATCCCGTATCCCGTATCCCGTGTCCCGTTCTTGTATCCTGTTTCCGTATCCCGTTCCCGTATCCCGTACCCGTACCTTATTCCCGTATCCCGTTCCTGTATCCAGTTCCCGTGTCCCGTTCACGTATCCCGTTCACATCCCGTTTCCGTATCTCGTTTCCGTATCCCATTCCCGTATCCCGTTCTCGTTCCCGTATCCCGTTCCCGTTCCCGTTCCCGTATCCCGTTCCCGTATCCCGTTCCCGTATCCCGTTCCCGTATCTCGTTCCCGTATCCCCTTTCCGCATCCCGTCCCCGTATCCCGTCCCCGTATCCCGTTCCCGTATCCCGTTCCCGTATTCCGTTCCCATATCCCGTTCCAGTTCCCGTATCCTGTTCCCGTATCCCGTTTCCGTATCCCGTTTCCGCATCCCGTTTCCGTATCCCGTTTCCGTATCCCGTTTCCGTATCCCGTTTCCGTATCCCGTTTCCGTATCATGTTACCCTATCCCGTTCCCGTATCCCGTTCTCGTATCCCGTTCCCGTATAACGTGCCCTATCCCGTTCCCGTATCCCGTTCCCGTATCCTGTTCCCGTACCCCATTCCCGCATCCAGTATCCCGTTCCCGTATCCCGTTCCCGTATCCCGTTCCCGTATCCCGTTCCCGTATCCCGTTCCGGTATGCCGTTCCGGTATCTCGTTCCGGTATCCCGTTCCCGTATCCCGTTCCAGTATCCCGTTCTAGTATCCCTATCCCGTATCCCGTATCCCGTATCCCGTTCCCGTATACCGTTTCCCGTGTCCTGCTCCCTCTCCAGTTCCTTTTCCCGTTCCCGTTCCCGTATCCCGTTTCCGTATCTCGTTTCCGCATCCCGTTCCCGTATCACGTTCCCGTATCACGTTCCCGTATCACGTTACCGTATCCCGTTCCCGTATTCCGTTCCCGTATTCCATTCCCGTTCCCGTATCCCGTATCCCGTTCCCGTATCTCGTATCTCGTTTCCCGTTTCCGCATCTCGTATCCCATTCACGTATCCGATCCCGTATCCTTTATCCCGCTCCCGTATCCAGTTTCTGAATCCGCTTCCTGTTTCCCGTTCCCGTATCCCGTTCCGTATCCAGTTCCCGTATATTGTATCCCGTTCCCGTATCCCGTTCCCGTATCCCGTATCTCCCGTATCCCGTTTCCTGTATCCCGTTTCCTTATATCGCATCCTGTATCATGTATCCTGTATCCCGTATCCCGTATCCCGTATTACGTATTATGTACTCCGTATTCCGTATCTCGTATCCCGCTCCCGTATCCCGTTCCCGTCTTTCGTTCCCGTATCCCGTTCCCATATTTCGTTCCCGTATCCCGTTCCCGTTTCCCGTTCCCGTATCCCGTATCCCGTTCCCGTATACCGTTCCCGTATTGCGTTCCCCGTTCTCGTTTCCGTATCCCGTTTCCGTATTCTGTTTCCGTATTCCGTTTTCGTATTCCGTTCCCGTATCCCGTTCCCGTATCCCGTTCCCGTATCCCGTTCCCATATCCCGTTCCCGTATCCCGTTCCCGTATCCCGTTCCCGTATCCCGTTCCCGTATCCCGTTCCCGTATCCCGTTCCCGTATCCCGTATCCCGTATCCCGTATCCCGTATCCCGTTCCCGTATCCCGATCCCGTATCCCGTTCCCGTATCCCGTTCCCGTTTCCCGTATCCCGTTCCCGTATCCCGTTCCCGTATCCCGTTCCCGTATCCCGTTCCCGTATCCCGTTCCCGTATTCCGTTCCCGTATCCCGTTCCCGTATCCCGTTCCCGTATCCCGTTCCGGTATCCCGTTCCGGTATCCCGTTCCCGTATCCCGTTCCCGTATCCCGTTCCCGTATCCCGTTCCCGTATCCCGTTGCCCTATCCCGTTCCCGTATCCCGTTCCCGTATTCTGATCATGTATCCCGTATCCCGTTCCCGTATCCAGTTCCCGTATCCAGTTCCCGTATCCCGTTCTCGTATCCCATATCCCATTTCCGTATCCCGTATCCCGTTTTAGTATCCCGTTCTTGTATCCCGTTTCCGTATCCCGTTTCCGTATCTTGTTTCTGTATTCCATTCCCGTATCACGTTCCCGTAACACGTTCCTGTATCACGTTCCCGTATCCCGTTCCCGTATCCCGTTCCCGTATCTTATTCCCGTATCTAGTACACCGTTCCGATATCTCCTTACCATATCTAGTTACTGCATCTTATTCCCGTATCCTGTTCCCGTATCTCGTCCCAGCATCCCTTTCTCGTACCCAGTTTCCGTATCTTGTTGCCGTATTTCGTTCCGATATCTTCTTACCGTATCTCGTTCCCGTGTCGCAGTCTCTGCCAAAACATTTTAGCGGTTTACATGCTTGAAATATGTCAACCAGCTTTAACAAAATCTCCCCGGGAGGGAGGTGCGACGTCTGCTAGTCATGCACTCATTGATGAATTTGACTGCGGCAGTGTCAGTCTTGGGCAAACTTAAATGATGCTATTTTATTCGACGCAATTATTTCGCAACGTTAGCGTCGGTAATCGTTTACGTTTGACTTCAGCATAAGGTACCTATGAGCGATTTACATAATATTTTGGGTGGATATAAATCAGCAAGAACGGCGCTATCCGTCTGTGTAAATTTGCCGGTCAAGTTTGTACTCGTTTTGGGTGTTACGGCGGTGTGAAGGATTAAATTGTCCAAAAATATTGCATTTCAACTTCAACTCCAAAATATTAGTCACACAGCTTGGAGTAACACATATAATTTGAAGACGGTCGCTGCGCCTGCAAAATGGTGCCCGGATCAGCGTTCTACAGCGAATAGTTTCCGAGCACCAATTTAAATCTTGAATATGTCAATTTTATCATGGAAGTGGTCACAACTTTGCACGTGGCCCGCGCATCGCTCTGGACGACATTCTATACGCAAGGCCAATCAATTATCTATCACATAGTATTACTCGCATATCGCTGCGATGCTCGGTTTTGCCGAGCAAGCGGCCGGGGAACCGGGCGAAACTTGCCCATTTTTCGCGATTTGACAATGTCGCGTTTCCCATGTTAAACGAATGGCGCACGCGCGCACGCGCCGACACCGCACCGTCTGTCGGATCGTCACCGAAACTTGATACGACCTGTTGAATCACGATTCCCAAAAGTCCTGAAAAAATCACGTTCATAACTCCTCAGACGACTGTACAGGAACCGATTTAGGGCGTCACTCCGGCGGCGGCGGCGGGTCATCTTTTAGGATTTAGAATATAGGGACTAGATGGCCTTTATTGCGTGATGCGCAATTTATATAGCCAGCTTATGTATATATGTTAGCCGTTTCTAGTGTCCCGTATTCCGTATTCCGTATTCATTATTCCGTATTCCGTATTCCGTATCTCGTATTCCGTATTCCGTATCTCGTATTCCGTATTCCGTATACCAAATTCCGTATTACGTATCCCGTTCCCGTTCCCGTATCCCGTTACCGTATCCCGTTCCCGTATCCCGTTCCCGTATCCCGTTCCCGTATCCCGTTCCCGTATCCCGTATCCCGTTCCCGTATCCCGTTCCCGTATCCCGTTCCCGTATCCCGTTCCCGTATCCCGTTCCCGTATCCCGTTCCCGTATCCCGTTCCCGTATCCCGTTCCCGTATCCCGTTCCCGTATCCCGTTCCCGTATCCCGTTGTGGTATCCCGTTCCCGTATCCCGTTCCCGTATCCCGTGCCTGTATCCCGTTCCCTGTTCCCGTATCCAGTTCCCGTATCCCGTTCCGGTATCCCGTTCCGCTATCCCGTTCCGGTATCCCATTCATGTATCCCGTATACCGTTACCGAATCCCTTAATCAGCTCCCGTATCCAGATTCCGTATCCCGTTGCCGTATCCTGTTCCCTGTTCCCGTATCCCGTTCCCGTATCCCGCATCCCGTATCCCGTATCCTGTATTCCATTCCCGTATGCCGTTTCCGTATCCCGTATCCCGTTCCCGTATCCCGTTCCCGTATCCTGTTCCCGTATCCCGTTCCCGTATCCCGTTCCCGTATCCCGTTCCCGTATCCCGTTCCCGTATCCCGTTCCCGTATCCTGTCCTTATCCTGTAACTATATCCCGTTCCCGTATCCCGTTTCCGTTTCCCGTTCCCGTATCCCGTTCCTGTATCCCGTTCCCGTATCCCGTTCCCGTATCCCGTATTCTGTATCCCATTCCCGTATGCCGTTTCCGTATCCCGTATCCCGTTCCCGTATCCCGTTCCCGTATCCCGTTCTCGTATCCCGTTCCCGTATCCCGTTCCCGTATCCAGTTCTCGTGCCCCGTGTCCCGTTCCCGTATCCCTTTCCCGTTTCCCGTTCCCGTATCCCGTTCCTGTATCCCGTTCCCGTATCCCGTTCCCGTATCCCGTTCCCGTATCCCGTTCCCGTATCCCGTTCCCGTATCCCGTTCCCGTATCCCGTTCCCGTATCCCGTTCCCGTATCCCGTATCCCGTTCCCGTATCCCGTTCCCGTATCCCGTTCCCGTATCCCGTTCCCGTATCCCGTTCCCGTATCCCGTTCCCGTATCCCGTTCCCGTATCCCATTCCCGTATCCCGTTCCCGTCTCCCGTATGCCGTTCCCGTATCCCGTTCCCGTATCCTGTTCCCGTATCCTGTTCCCGTATCCCGTTCCCGTATCCCGTTCCCGTATCCAGTTCCCGTATCCCGTTTCCGTATCCCGTTTCCGTATGTATCCCGTTACCCTATCCCCTTCCCGTATCCCGTTCCCGTATCCCGTTCTCGTATCCCGTTCTCGTATCCCGTTCCCGTATTCCGTTCCCGTATTCCGTTCCCGTATTCCGTTCCCGTATTCCGTTCCCGTATTCCGTTCCCGTATTCCGTTTCCGTATCCCGTTTCCGTATCCCATATCATGTTGCCGTATTCCATTCTCGTATCCCATTCCTGTATCCCATTCCCCTATCCAATTCCCGTATCCCATTCCCGTATCACATTCCCCTATCCAATTCCCGTATCCCATTCCCGTATCCCATTCCCGTATCCCATTACCGTATCCCATTCCCGTATCCCATTCCCGTATCCCATTCCCGTATACCATTCCCGTATCCCATTCACGTATCCCATTCCCGTATCCCATTCCCGTATCCCATTCCCGTATCCCATTCCCGTATCCCATTCCCGTATCCCATTCCCGTATCCCATTCCCGTATCCCATTCCCGTATCCCATTCCCGTATCCCGTTGCCGTATCCCGTTCCAGTATCCCGTTCCAGTATCCCGTATCGCCTTCCCACTCCAGTCCTCGTTCCCGTATCTCGTTTCCGTATCTTGTTTCCGTATCCCATTCCCGTATCACGTTCCCGTATCACGTTCCTGTATGACGCTCCCGTATCGCGTTCCTGTATCCCGCTCCCGTATCTCGTTCCCGTATCCCGTTCCAGTATCCCGTTCCCGTACCCCGTTCCCGTATCCCGTTCCCGTATCCCGTTTCCGTATTCCGTTCCCGTATCCCATATCCTGTTCCCGTATCCCATTCCCGTATCCTATTCCTGTATCCATTCCGTATCCCGTTGCCGTATCCCGTTCCAATATCCCGTATCGCGCTCCCACTCCAGTCCTCGTTTCCGTATCCCGTTGCCGTATCTTGTTTCTGTATTCCATTCCCGTATCACGTTCTCGTATCACGTTCCTGTATCACGTTCCCGTATCCCGTTCCCGTATCCCGCTCCCGTATCCCGCTCCCGTATCTTATTCCCGTATCTAGTACACCGTTCCGATATCTCCTTACCATATCTAATTACCGCATCTTATTCCCGTATCCTGTTCCCGTATCTCGTTCCAGAATCCCTTTCTCGTACCCAGTTTCCGTATCTTGTTGCCGCATTTCGTTCCCATATCTTCTTACCGTATCTCGTTCCGTGTCGCAGTCTCTGCCAAAACATTTTAGAGGTTTACATGCCTGACATATGTCAACCGGCTTCAACAAAATCTCCCCGGGAGGGAGGTGCGACGTCTGCTAGTCATGCGCTCATTGATGAATTTGACTGCGGCAGTGTCAGTCTTGGGCAAACTTAAACGACGCTATTTTATTCGACGCAATTATTTCGCAACGTTAGCGTCGGTAATCGTTTACGTTTGACATCAGCATAAGTTCCCTATCAGCGATTTACAGAATATTTTGGGTGGATATAGGTCAGCAAGAACAGTGCTATCCGTCTGTGTAAATTTGCCGGTCAAGTTTGTCCTCGTTTTGGGTGTTACGGCGGTGTGAAGGATTGCATTGTCCAAAAATATTGCATTTCAACTTCAACTCCAAAATATTAGTCACACAGCTTTGAGTAACACATCTAATTTGAAGACGGTCGCTGCGCCTGCAAAATGGTGCCCGGTTCAGCCTTCTACGTCGAACGGTTTCCGAGCACCAATTTAAATCCTGAATATGCCATTTTTTTTCATGAAAGTGGTTACAACTTTGCACGTGGCAAGCGCATCGCTCTGGACGACATCCTATACGCAAGGTCAATCGATTATCTATCACATAGTGTTGCTCGCATATCGCTGCGATGCTCGGTTGCCGAGCAAGCGGCCGGGGAACCGGGCGAAACTTGCCCATTTTTCGCCAATTCCGAATGTCGCGTTTCCCATGTTAAACGAACGGCGCACGTGCGCACGCGCCGACGCCGCACCGTCGGTCGGATCGACACCAAAACTTGATACGACCTGTTGATTCACGAGACCCAAAAGTCCTCAAAAATGACTCTCATAACCCATCAGACGACTGCACAGGAACCGATTTAGGGCGTCACTCCGGCGGCGGCGGGTCATCTTTTAGGATTTATAGTATAGGGATAAGTTATAACCCCTGGCAGCTGTTATTTATATGCGAGTCTTAACACCCGAGAGATGTATTCAAGAGCTGAGATTGTCTGAGGGTACGGGGAGGGGAGGGTAGAGGAGATGGGGGAGGGGAGGGGAGGGGAGGGGAGGGGAGGGGAGGGGAGGGGAGGGGAGGGGAGGGGAGGGGAGGGGAGGGGAGGGGAGAGGAGGGGAGAGGAGAGGAGAGGAGAGGAGAGGAAGAGGAGAGGAGAGGAGAGGAGAGGAGAGGAGAGGAGAGGAGAGGAGAGGAGAGGAGAGGAGAGGAGAGGAGAGGAGAGGAGAGGAGAGGAAGGGAGACAACGGTGGAGAGGGATGGATGAGGACGGGGGAAGATGGAAAGGACTGAGAAGGGGAGAAGAGAGGAGGAGAGGAGAGACAAGGACAGAAGAGTGAAACATACGAGGACAGAGGAGTGCAGAGAAGGTCATTGGGGAAGAGAGGAGCGGAGGGGAACAAGCAGTGCATATGACCTTCGCTCATTCGCCCTCTGTTTACGACCCACAGTAAAACGGTCCGGCCGACCGTCACTGGAGTTGCAAGTTTTGCAGGGCGGCATATTCGGGGGGGGGGGGGGGGGGGGGCGGGGGGAGGAGGGAGGGGGGCAGCAGTTACCTCTCTTGGCGGAAAGTGGGAAATAGAAGGCTGACGTTTTGTCCCCACATCGCACGGACATTTAAAAGAAACTAGAGGGCCTGTATTGCGCAATGCGCAATTAATATAGCCTTCAATTTATATAGCCAGCTAATATCCCGTTCCCGTATCCCGTATCCCGTTCCTGTATCCCGTTCTGGTATCCCGTATCCCGCATCCCGGATCCCACACCCCACATCCCGTATTCTGTATCCCGTATCCCGTATCCCGTATCCCGTACCCCGTTGCCGTATTCCTTGCCCGTATGCTGCTCCCGTATCCCGTTCCCGTATCCCGTATCACATTCCCGTATCCCGTTCCCGTATCCTGTTCCCGTATCCCGTTCCTGTAAACCGTACCCCGTTCCCGTTCTCGTATCCAGTTCCCGTATCCCGTTCATGTCCCCCGTTTCGGTATACCGTTCCCATATCCCGTTCCCGTATCCTGTTCCCGTATCCTGTTCCCGTATCCTGTTCCCGTATCATGTTCCCGCACCCTGTTCCCGTATCCTGTTCCCGTATCCCATAACCCGTTCCCGTACCTTTAGACCTCTGTCACTGCGATGTCAACTCTCGTACAACCATGAAGCTGTAGCGCGCTCAAATCGACAGTCTTCTCACTTATCAATTGCACGGCCAAAGAACAACCATGGTAAGCGCTGCTCTGGATATCGCGCATCGAAGCTGTACAACTCTGTAGCGATGCGCAACGGATTGAGTGAGATGACTGTGTATAGTTGTAAGTCCCGTGCTCGTAAGCTTGTGCAGCGAATGTTCCCGTATCCCGTTCCCGTATCCCGTTCCCGTATCCCGCTCCCGTATCCCGTTCCCGTATCCCGTTCCCGTATCCCGTTCCCGTATCATGTTCCCGTATCCCGTTCTCGTATCCCGTTCCCGTCTCCAGTTCCCGCATCCCGTTCCCGTATCCCGTTCCCGTATCCCGTATCCCGTTCCCGTATCCCGTTCCCGTATCCCGTTCCCGTATCCCGTACCCGTATGTTTTTTCCGGTATCCCTTTCCCGTATCCCGTTGCCGTATCCCGTTCCCGTATCCCGTTCCCGTATCCCGTTCCCGTATCCCGTTCCCGTATCCCGTTCCCGTATCCCGTTCCCGTATCCCGTTCCCGTATCCCGTTCCCGTATCACGTTCCCGTATCCCGTTCCCGTATCCCGTTCCCGTATCCCGTTCCCGTATCCCGTTCCCGTATCCCGTATCCCGTTCCCGTATCCCGTTCCCGTATCCCGTTCCCGTATCCTGTTCCCGTATCCCGTTCCCTATCCCGTTCCCGTATCCCGTTCCCGTATCCCGTTCCCGTATCCCGTTCCCGTATCCCGTTACCCCTCCCCTCCCGTATCCAGTTCCCGTATCCCGATCCTGTATCTCGTTCCCGTATCCCGTTCCCGCATCCAGTTTTCGTATCCCATTCCTGTATCCCGTATCAGTATCCCGTAGCAGTATCCCGTACCAGTATCCCGTTCTCGTTCTCGTATCCCGTTCCCTTATCCTGTTCCCGTTCCCTTATCCTGTTCCCGTATCCTGTTCCCGTATCCTGTTCCCGTATCCTGTTCCCGTATCCTGTTCCCGTATCCTGTTCCCGTATCCTGTTCCTGTATCCTGTTCCCGTATCCTGTTCCTGTATCCTGTTCCCGTATCCTGTTCCCATATCCTGTTCCCGTATCCTGTTCCCGTTCCCTATCCCGTTCCCGCATCGCGTTCCCGTATCCCCTTCCCGCATCCCTTTCCCATAACCCGTTCCCGTATCCCGTTTCCGTATCCCGCTTCCTTATCCCGTTTCCGTATCCCGTTTCTGTATCCCGTTTCCGTATCCCGTTTCCGTATCCCGTTTCCGTATCCCGTTTCCGTATCCCGTTTCCGTATCCTGTTCCCGTGTCCCGTTCCCCATATTCCGTTCCCGTATCCCGTTTTAGTATCCCGTTCCCGTATCCCGTTCCCATATTCCGTTCCCCTATTCCGTTCCCGTATCCCGTTCCCGTATCCCGTTCCCATATCCCGTTCCCGTATCCCGTTCCCGTATCCCGTTCCCGTATCCCGTTCCCGTATCCCGTTCCCGTATTCCGTTTCCGTATCCGTTCCCGTATCCGTTCCCGTATCCGTTCCCGTATCCGTTCCCGTATCTGTTACCGTATCCGTTCCCGTATCCGTTCCCGTTCCCGTATCCTGTTTCCATATCACGTTCCCATATTCCGTTCCTGTATCCCGTTACCGTATCCCGATCCCGTAACGCGTTCCCGTATCCCGTTCCCTTATCACGATCCCGCTCCCGTATCCTGCTCCCGTATCTCATTCCAGTATCTCGTACACCGTTCCGATATCTCCTTACCATATCTAGTTACCGTATCTTATACGGGAACCGGATACGGGAACCGGATACGGGAACCGGATACGGGAACCGGATACGGGAACCGGATACGGGAACCGGATACGGGAACCGGATACGGGAACCGGATACGGGAACCGGATACGGGAACCGGATACGGGAACGAGATACGGGAACGGGAACGGGATACGGGAACGGGATACGGGAACGGGATACGGGAACGGGATACGGGAACGGGATACGGGAACGGGATACGGGGACGGGATACGGGAACGGGATACGGGAACGGGATACGGGATACGAGAACGGGATACGGGAACGGGATACGGGAACGGGATACGGGAACGGGATACGGGAACGGGATACGGGAACGAGATACGGGAACGAGATACGGGAACGGGATACAGGCACTGGATACAGGAACGGGGAAACGGGATACGGTAACGGGATACGGGAACGGGATACGGGAACGGGATACGGGAACGGGATACGGGAACGGGATACGGGAACGGGATACGGGAACGGGATACGGGAACGGGATACAGGAACGGGGAAACGGGATACGGTAACGGGATATGGGAACGGGATACGGGAACGGGATACGGGAACGGGATACGGGAACGGGATACGGGAACGGGATACGGTAACGGGATACGGAACGGGATACGGGAACGGGATACGGCAACGGGATACGGGAACGAGATACGGGAACAAGATACGGGATACGGGAACGGGATACGTAATACGTAATACGTAATACAGAATACGGAATACGGAATACGGAATACGGAATACGAGATACGGAATACGGAATACGGAATACGGAATACGGAATAATGAATACGGAATAATGAATACGGAATACTGAATACGGAATACGAGACACTGGAAACGGCTAGCATATATAAATAAGCTGGCTATATAAATTGTGCATCGCGCAATAAAGGCCATCTAGTCTCTATATTATACATCCTAAAAGATGACCCGCCGCCGCCGCCGGAGTGACGCCCTAGATTGGCTCCTGTGCAGCCGTCTGATGAGTTATGAGGGTGATTTTTTCAGAACTTTTGGGTCCCGTGATTCAACAGGTCGTATCAAGTTTTGGTGTCGATCCGACCGACGGTGCGGCGTCGGCACGTGCGCGCGTCCTCCATTCGTTTAACATGGGAAACCCGACATTGTGAAATCGCGAAAAACGGGCAAGTTTCGCGCGGTTCCCCGGCCGCTTGCTCGGCAACCGAGAGTCGCAGCGATATGCGAGCAACACTATGTGATAAATAATCTATTGGCCTTGCGTATAGGATGTCGTCCAGAGCGATGCGCGTGCCACGTGCAAAGTTGTGACCACTTCCATGATAAAATTGGCATATTCAGGATTTAAATTGGTGCTCGGAAACCGTTCGACGTAGAACGCTGATCCGGGCACCATTTTGCAGCCGCAGGGACCGTCTTCAAATTATATGTGTTACTCAAAGCTGTGTGACTAATATTTTAGAGTTGAAGTTGAAATGCAATATTTTTGGACAATTCAATCCTTCACACCGCCGTAACACCCAAAACGAGGACCAACTTGACCGGTAAATTTACACAGACGGATAGCGCCGTTCTTGCTGACTTATATCCACCCAAAATATTATGTAAATCGCTCATAGGTAACTTATGCTGAAGTCAAACGTAAACGATTACCGACGCTAACGTTGCGAAATAATTTCGTCGAATAAAATAGCATCGTTTAAGCTTGCCCAAGACTGACACTGCTGCAGTCAAATTCATCAATGAGCGCATGACTAGCTGACGTCGCACCTCCCTCCAGGGGAGATTTTGTTGAAGCCGGATGACATATTTCAGACATGTAAACCGCTAAAATGTTTTGGCAGAGACCGCAACACGGGAACGGGATACGGTAAGAAGATATGGAACGAAATACGGCAACAAGATACGGAAACTAGGTACGAGAAAGGGATGCTGGAACGAGATACGGGAACAGGATACGGGAATGAGATACGGTAACTAGATATGGTAAGCGAAGTAAGGAGATATCGGAACGGTGTACGAGATACTGGAATGAGATACGGGAGCAGGATACGGGAGCGGGATCGTGATAAGGGAACGGGATACGGGAACGCGTTACGGGATCGGGATACGGTAACGGGATACAGGAACGGAATATAAGAACGTGATATGGAAACAGGATACGGGAACGGGAACGGATACGGGAACGGATACGGGAACAGATACGGTAACGGATACGGGAACGGATACGGAAACGGAATACGGGAACGGGATACGGGAACGGGATACGGGAACGGGATACGGGAACGGGATACGGGAACGGGATACGGGAACGGGATATGGGAACGGGATACGGGAACGGGATACGGGAACGGAATACGGGAACGGAATATGGGAACGGGATACGGGAACGGGATACTAAAACGGGATACGGGAACGGAATACGGGAAACGGGACACGGGAACGGGATACGGAAACGGGATACGGAAACGGGATACGGAAACGGGATACGGAAACGGGATACGGAAACGGGATACGGAAACGGGATACGGAAACGGGATACGGAAGCCGGATACGGAAACGGGATAGGGGAACGGGTTATGGGAAAGGGATGCGGGAAGGGGATACGGGAACGCGATGCGGGAACGGGATAGGGAACGGGAACAG
This sequence comes from Chirona hameri, assembly GCA_036785665.1. NCBI lineage: Eukaryota > Metazoa > Arthropoda > Thecostraca > Balanomorpha > Balanidae > Chirona > Chirona hameri. Next base: position 45,279 of record JAXIVJ010001273.1, on the reverse strand, counting down.
GATACGGGAACAGGATATGGGAACAGGATATGGGAACAGGATACAGGAACAGGATACGGGAACAGGATACGGGAACAGGATACGGGAACAGGATACGGGAACAGGATACGGGAACAGGATACGGGAACAGGATACAGGAACAGGATACGGGAACAGGATACGGAAACAGGATACGGGAACAGGATACGGGAACAGGATACGGGAACAGGATAAGGGAACGGGAACAGGATAAGGGCACGGGATACGAGAACGAGAACGCGATACTGGTACGGGATACTGCTACGGGATACTGGTACGGGATACAGGAATGGGATACGAAAACTGGATACGGGAACGGGATACGGGAACGAGATAAAGGATCGGGATACGGGAACTGGATACGGGAGGGGAGGGGTAACGGGATACGGGAACGGGATACGGGAACGGGATACGGGAACGGGATACGGGAACGGGATACGGGAACGGGATACGGGAACGGGATACGGGAACGGGATACGGGAACGGGATACGGGAACGGGATACGGGAACGGGATACGGGATACGGGATACGTGAACGGGATACGGGAACTGGAGACGGGAACGGGATACGGGAACGGGATACGGGAACATGATACGGGAACGGGATACGGGAACGGGATACGGGAACGGGATACGGGAACGGGATACGGGAACGGGATACGGGAACGGGATACGGGAACGGGATACGGGAACGGGATACGAGATACGGGATACGGGATACGGGATACGGGATACGGGAACGGGTACGGGTACGGGATACGGGAACGGGATACGGGCACGGGGTACGGGAACGGGAACAGGATACTGGAACAGGATATGGGAATTGTACAAAATTGTATTTTGTATTTTGTATTGCACTTCAGCAGGTTCATCCACACGATTGAGGTTATTATTGAACCATTGTCATACAAAGTTCACATGTCAGTCATATGATGATACAGCCTAACTATACTTACATTCGCTGCACAAGCTTACGAGCACGGGACTTACAACTATACACAGTCATCTCACTCCTGTATCCAGTTCCCGTGTCCCGTTCACGTATCCCGTTCCCGTATCCTGTTCCCGCATCCCGTTCCAGAATTCCGTTCCCGTATCCCGTTCGCGTATCCCGTTCCCTTATTTCTTTCCCGTATCCCGTTCCCGCATCCCGTTCCCGTATCCCGTTCCCGTATCCCGTTCCCGTATCCCGTTTCCGTATCCCGTTCCCGTATCCCGTTCCCGTATCCTGTTCCCGTATCCTGTTCCCGTATCCTGTTCCCGTATCCTGTTCCCGTATCCTGTTCCCGTATCCCGTTCCCGTATCCAGTTCCCGTATCCAGTTCCCGTATCCCGTTCTGTATCACGTTCCGTATCCCGTACCTGTATCTCGTTCCCGTATCTTGTTCCCGTATCCCGTATCCCGTTCCCGTATCCCGTTCCGGTATCCTGTTCTGGTATACTGTTCTGGTATCCTGTTCCGGTATCCTGCTCCGGTATCCTGTTCCGGTATGCTGTTCCGGTATCCTGTTCCGGTATCCTGTTCCGGTATCCTGTTCCGATCCCGTTTCAGTATCCCATTCCCGTATCCCGTATCCCGTATCCCGTATCCCGTATCCCGTATCCCGTATCCCGTATCCCGTTCCGGTATCCTGTTCCGGTATCCTGTTCCGGTATCCTGTTCCGGTATCCTGTTCCGGTGTCCTTTTCCGGTATCCTGTTCTGGTATCCCGTTTCCGTATCCCGTTTCCGTATCCCGTTTCCGTATCACGTTCCCGTATCCCGTATCCCGTATCCCGTGTCCCGTTCTTGTATCCTGTTTCCGTATCCCGTTCCCGTATCCCGTACCCGTACCTTATTCCCGTATCCCGTTCCTGTATCCAGTTCCCGTGTCCCGTTCACGTATCCCGTTCACATCCCGTTTCCGTATCTCGTTTCCGTATCCCATTCCCGTATCCCGTTCTCGTTCCCGTATCCCGTTCCCGTTCCCGTTCCCGTATCCCGTTCCCGTATCCCGTTCCCGTATCCCGTTCCCGTATCCCGTTCCCGTATCCCCTTTCCGCATCCCGTCCCCGTATCCCGTCCCCGTATCCCGTTCCCGTATCCCGTTCCCGTATTCCGTTCCCATATCCCGTTCCAGTTCCCGTATCCTGTTCCCGTATCCCGTTTCCGTATCCCGTTTCCGCATCCCGTTTCCGTATCCCGTTTCCGTATCCCGTTTCCGTATCCCGTTTCCGTATCCCGTTTCCGTATCATGTTACCCTATCCCGTTCCCGTATCCCGTTCTCGTATCCCGTTCCCGTATAACGTGCCCTATCCCGTTCCCGTATCCCGTTCCCGTATCCTGTTCCCGTACCCCATTCCCGCATCCAGTATCCCGTTCCCGTATCCCGTTCCCGTATCCCGTTCCCGTATCCCGTTCCCGTATCCCGTTCCGGTATGCCGTTCCGGTATCTCGTTCCGGTATCCCGTTCCCGTATCCCGTTCCAGTATCCCGTTCTAGTATCCCTATCCCGTATCCCGTATCCCGTATCCCGTTCCCGTATACCGTTTCCCGTGTCCTGCTCCCTCTCCAGTTCCTTTTCCCGTTCCCGTTCCCGTATCCCGTTTCCGTATCTCGTTTCCGCATCCCGTTCCCGTATCACGTTCCCGTATCACGTTCCCGTATCACGTTACCGTATCCCGTTCCCGTATTCCGTTCCCGTATTCCATTCCCGTTCCCGTATCCCGTATCCCGTTCCCGTATCTCGTATCTCGTTTCCCGTTTCCGCATCTCGTATCCCATTCACGTATCCGATCCCGTATCCTTTATCCCGCTCCCGTATCCAGTTTCTGAATCCGCTTCCTGTTTCCCGTTCCCGTATCCCGTTCCGTATCCAGTTCCCGTATATTGTATCCCGTTCCCGTATCCCGTTCCCGTATCCCGTTTCAGTTCCCGTATCCCGTTCCCGTATCCCGTTCCCGTATCCCGTTCCCGTATCCCGTTCCCGTATCCCGTTCCCGTATCCCGTTCCCTATCCCGTATCCCATTTCCCGTATCACATTCCCGTATCCGGTATCCCGTATCCCGTTCTTGTTTCCGTATCCCGTTCACGTATCCCGTTCCCATATCTCGTTCCCGTATCCCGCTCCCGTATCCTGTTCCCGTATCCCGTTCCCGTATCCCGTTCCCGTATCCAGTATCCCGTATCCCGTTCCCGTATCCCGTTCCCGTATCCCGTTCCCATATCCCGTTCCCGTATCCCGTTCCCGTATCCCGTTCCCGTATCCCGTTCCCGTATCCCGTTCCCGTATCCCGTTCCCGTATCCCGTCCCCGTATCCCGTTCCCGTATCCCGTTCCCGCATCCCGTTCCCGTATCCCGTTCCCGTATCCCGTTCCCGTATCCTGTTCCCGCATCCCGTTCCAGAATTCCGTTCCCGTATCCCGTTCGCGTATCCCGTTCCCTTGTTTCCTTCCCGTATCCCGTTCCCGCATCCCGTTCCCGTATCCCGTTCCCGTATCCCGTTTCCGTATCCCGTTCCCGTATCCTGTTCCCGTATCCTGTTCCCGTATCCTGTTCCCGTATCCTGTTCCCGTGTCCTGTTCCCGTATCCAGTTCCCGTATCCCGTTCTGTATCCCGTTCCGTATCCCGTACCTGTATCTCGTTCCCGTATCTCGTTCCCGTATCCCGTATCCCGTTCCCGTATCCCGTTCCGGTATCCTGTTCTGGTATCCTGTTCTGGTATCCTGTTCCGGTATCCTGCTCCGGTATCCTGTTCCGGTATCCTGTTCCGGTATCCTGTTCCGGTATCCTGTTCCGATCCCTTTTCAGTATCCCATTCCCGTATCCCGTATCCCGTATCCCGTATCCCGTTCCGGTATCCTGTTCCGGTATCCTGTTCCGGTATCCTGTTCCGGTATCCTGTTCCGGTATCCTGTTCCGTTATCCTGTTCCGGTGTCCTTTTCCGGTATCCTGTTCTGGTATCCTGTTTCCGTATCCCGTTTCCGTATCCCGTTTCCGTATCACGTTCCCGTATCCCGTATCCCGTATCCCGTGTCCCGTTCTTGTATCCTGTTTCCGTAACCCGTTCCCGTATCCCGTACCCGTACCCCATTCCCGTATCCCGTTCCTGTATCCCGTTCCCGTGTCCCGTTCACGTATCCCGTTCACATCCCGTTTCCGTATCTCGTTTCCGTATCCCATTCCCGTATCCCATTCCCGTTCCCGTATCCCGTTCCCGTATCCCGTTCCCGTATCCCGTTCCCGTATCCCGTTCCCGTATCCCGTTCCCGTATCCCGTTCCCGTATCCCGTTCCCGTATCCCCTTTCCGCATCCCGTCCCCGTATCCCGTTCCCGTATCCCGTTCCCGTATTCCGTTCCCATATCCCGTTCCAGTTCCCGTATCCCGTTCCCGTATCCCGTTTCCGTATCCCGTTTCCGTATCCCGTTTCCGTATCCCGTTTCCATATCCTGTTTCCGTATCATGTTACCCTATCCCGTTCCCGTATCCCGTTCTCGTATCCCGTTCCCGTATAACGTGCCCTATCCCGTTCCCGTATCCCGTTCCCGTATCCCGTTCCCGTACCCCATTCCCGTATCCAGTATCCCGTTCCCGTATCCCGTTCCCGTATCCCGTTCCCGTATCCCGTTCCCGTATCCCGTTCCCGTATCCCGTTCCGGTATGCCGTTCCGGTATCTCGTTCCGGTATCCCGTTCCCGTATCCCGTTCCAGTATCCCGTTCTAGTATCCCTATCCCGCATCCCGTATCCCGTATCCCGTTCCCGTATACCGTTTCCCGTGTCCTGCTCCCTCTCCAGTTCCTGTTCCCGTTCCCGTTCCCGTATCCCGTTTCCGTATCTCGTTTCCGCATCCCGTTCCCGTATCACGTTCCCGTATCACGTTCCCGTATCACGTTACCGTATCCCGTTCCCGTATTCCGTTCCCGTATTCCGTTCCCGTTCCCGCATCCCGTATCCCGTTCCCGTATCCCGTATCTCGTTTCCCGTTTCCGTATCTCGTATCCCATTCACGTTTCCGATCCCGTATCCTTTATCCCGCTCCCGTATCCAGTTTCCGAATCCGCTTCCTGTTCCCCGTTCCCGTATCCCGTTCCGTATCCAGTTCCCGTATATTGTATCCCGTTCCCGAATCCCGTTCCCGTATCCCGTTCCAGTTCCCGTATCCCGTTCCCGTATCCCGTTCCCGTATCCCGTTCCCGTATCCCGTTCCCGTATCCCGTTCCCGTATCCCGTTCCCGTATCCTGTTGCCGTATCCCGTTCCCGTATCTCGTTCCCTATCCCGTATCCCGTTCCCGTATCACATTCCCGTATCCGGTATCCCGTATCCCGTTCTTGTTTCCGTATCCCGTTCACGTATCCCGTTCCCATATCCGGTTCCCGTATCCCGTTCCCGTATCCTGTTCCCGTATCCTGTTCCCGTATCCCGTTCCCGTATCCCGTTCCCGTATCCCGTTCCCGTATCCCGTATCCTGTATCCCGTTCCCGTATCCCGTTCCCGTATCCCGTTCCCGTATCCCGTTCCCGTATCCCGTTCCCATATCCCGTTCCCGTATCCCGTTCCCGTATCCCGTTCCCGTATCCCGTTCCCGTATCCCGTTCCCGTATCCCGTTCCCTTATCCCGTTCCCGTATCCCGTTCCCGTATCCCGTTACCCCTCCCCTCCCGTATCCCGTTGCCGTATCCCGATCCCGTATCTCGTTCCCGTATCCCGTTCCCGTATCCCGTTCCCGTATCCAGTTTTCGTATCCCATTCCTGTATCCCGTACCAGTATCCCGTAGCAGTATCCCGTACCAGTATCCCGTTCCAGTTCTCGTATCCCGTTTCCTTATCCTGTTCCCGTATTCTGTTCCCGTATCCTGTTCCCGTATCCTGTTCCCGTATCCTGTTCCCGTATCCTGTTCCCGTATCCTGTTCCCGTATCCTGTTCCCGTATCCTGTTCCTGTATCCTGTTCCCGTATCCTGTTCCCATATCCTGTTCCCGTATCCTGTTCCCGTTCCCTATTCCGTTCCCGCATCGCGTTCCCGTACCCCCTTCCCGCATCCCTTTCCCATAACCCGTTCCCGTATCCCGTTTCCGTATCCCGTTTCCGTATCCCGTTTCCGTATCCCGTTTCCGTATCCCGTTTCCGTATCCCGTTTCCGTATCCCGTTTCCGTATCCCGTTTCCGTATCCCGTTTCCGTATCCCGTTTCCGTATCCCGTTCCCGTGTCCCGTTCCCCGTATTCCGTTCCCGTATCCCGTTTTAGTATCCCGTTCCCGTATCCCGTTCCCATATTCCGTTCCCGTATTCCGTTCCCGTATCCCGTTCCCGTATCCCGTTCCCGTCTCCCGTTCCCGTATCCCGTTCCCGTATCCCGTTCCCGTATCCCGTTCCCGTATTCCGTTTCCGTATCCGTTTCCGTATCCGTTCCCGTATCTGTTCCCGTATCCGTTCCCGTATCCGTTCCCGTTCCCGTATCCTGTTTCCATATCACGTTCCCATATTCCGTTCCTGTATCCCGTTACCGTATCCCGATCCCGTAACGCGTTCCCGTATCCTGTTCCCTTATCACGATCCCGCTCCCGTATCCTGCTCCCATATCTCATTCCAGTATCTCGTACACCGTTCCGATATCTCCTTACCATATCTAGTTACCGTATCTCATTCCCGTATCCTGTTCCCGTATCTCGTTCCAGCATCCCTTTCTCGTACCTAGTTTCCGTATCTTGTTGCCGTTTTTGGTTCCATATCTTCTTACCGTATCCCGTTCCCGTGTTGCGGTCTCTGCCAAAACATTTTAGCGGTTTACATGCCTGAAATATGTCATCCGGCTTCAACAAAATCTCCCCTGGAGGGAGGTGCGACGTCAGCTAGTCATGCGCTCATTGATGAATTTGACTGCAGCAGTGTCAGTCTTGGGCAAACTTAAACGATGCTATTTTATTCGACGAAATTATTTCGCAACGTTAGCGTCGGTAATCGTTTACGTTTGACTTCAGCATAAGTTACCTATGAGCGATTTACATAATATTTTGGGTGGATATAAGTCAGCAAGAACGGCGCTATCCGTCTGTGTAAATTCACCGGTCAAGTTTGTCCTCGTTTTGGGTGTTACGGCGGTGTGAAGGACTGAATATTCCAAAAATATTGCATTTCAACTTCAACTCCAAAATATTAGTCACACAGCTTTGAGTAACACATATAATTTGAAGACGGTCCCTGCGCCTGCAAAATGGTGCCCGGATCAGCGTTCTACGTCGAACGGTTTCCGAGCACCAATTTAAATCCTGAATATGCCAATTTTATCATGGAAGTGGTCACAACTTTGCACGTGGCACGCGCATCGCTCTGGACGACATCCTATACGCAAGGCCAATGGATTATTTATCACATAGTGTTGCTCGCATATCGCTGCGACTCTCGGTTGCCGAGCAAGCGGCCGGGGAACCGGGCGAAACTTGCCCATTTTTCGCGATTTCACAATGTCGGGTTTCCCATGTTAAACGAAATGAGGACGCGCGCACGTGCCGACGCCGCACCGTCGGTCGGATGGACACCAAAACTTGATACGACCTGTTGAATTATGGGACCCAAAAGTTCTGAAAAAATCACCCTCATAACTCATCAGACGGCTGCACAGGAGCCAATCTAGGGCGTCACTCCGGCGGCGGCGGCGGGTCATCTTTTAGGATTTATAATATAGGGACTAGATGGCCTTTATTGCGCGATGCGCAATTTATATAGCCAGCTTATGTATATATGCTAGCCGTTTCTAGTGTCCCGTATTCCGTATTCCGTATTCATTATTCCGTATTCCGTATTCCGTATCTCGTATTCCGTATTCCGTATGCCGTATTCCGTATTACGTATCCCGTTCCCGTATCCCGTATCCCGTATCCCGTTCCCGTATCCCGTTCCCGTATCCCGTTCACGTATCCCGTTCCCGTATCCCGTTCCCGTATCTCGTTCCCGTATCCCGTTCCCGTATCCCGCTCCCGTATCCCGTTCCCGTATCCCGTTCCCGTATCCCGTTCCCGTATCCCGTTCCCGTATCCCGTATCCCGTTCCCGTATCCCGTTCCCGTATCCCGTTCCCGTATCCCGTTCCCGTATCCCGTTCCCGTATCCCGTTGTCGTATCCCGTTGTCGTATCCCGTTCCCGTATCCCGTGCCCGTATCCCGTTCCCTGTTCCCGTATCCAGTTCCCGTATCCCGTTCCGGTATCCCGTTCCAGTATCCCGTTCCGGTATCCCGTTCCGGTATCCCGTTCCGGTATCCCGTTCCGGTATCCCGTTCCGGTATCCCAATCATGTATCCCGTATACCGTTACCGAATCCCTTAATCAGCTCCCGTATCCAGATTCCGTATCCCGTTGCCGTATCATGTTCCCTGTTCCCGTATCCCGTTCCCGCATCCCGTATCCCGTATCCCGTATCCCGTATCCCGTATCCCGTATCCCGTATCTCGTATCCCGTATCCTGTATCCCATTCCCGTATGCCGTTTCCGTATCCCGTTTCCGTATCCCGTTTCCGTATCCCGTATCCCGTTCCCGTATCACGTTCCCGTATCCCGTTCCCGTATCCCGTTCTCGTATCCTGGTCCCGTATCCCGTTCCCGTATCCCGTTCCCTTATTTGTAACTGTATCCCGTTCCCGTATCCCGTTCCCGTTTCCCGTACCCGTATCCCGTTCCTGTATCCCGTTCCCGTATCCCGTTCCCGTATCCCCTATTCTGTATCCCATTCCCGTATGCCGTTTCCGTATCCCGTATTCCGTTCCCGTATCCCGTTCTCGTATCACGTTCCCGTATCCCGTTCCCGTATCCAGTTCTCGTGTCCCGTACCCCGTTCCCGTATCCTGTTCCCGTATTCCGTTCCCGTATCCCGTTCTCGTATCACGTTCCCGTATCCCGTTCCCGTATCCCGTTCCCGTATCCCGTTCCCGTATCCCGTTCCCGTATCCCGTTCCCGCATCCCGTTCCCGTATCCCGTTCCCGCATCCTGTTCCCGTATCTCGTACCCGTATCCCGTTCCCGTATCCCGTTCCCGCATCCCGTTCCCGTATCCCGTTCCCGTATCCCGTATGCCGTTTCCATATCCCGTTCCCGTATCCCGTTCCCGTGTCCCGTTCCCGTATCCCGTTCCCGTATCCCGTTCCCGTATCCCGTTCCTGTATCCCGTTCCCGTATCCCGTTCCCGTATCCCGTTCCCGTATCCCGTTCCCGCATCCCGTTCCCGTATCCCGTTCCCGTATCCTGTTCCCGTATCCCGTTCCCGTATCCCGTTCCCGTATCCCGTTCCCGTATCCCGTTCCCGTATCCCGTTCCCGTATCCCGTTCCCGTATCCCGTTCCCGCATCCCGTTCCCGTATCCCGTTCCCGTATCCTGTTCCCGTATCCCGTTCCCGTATTCCGTTCCCGTATCCCGTTCCCGTATCCCGTTCCCGTATCCCGTTCCCGTATCCCGTTCCCGTATCCCGTTCCCGTATCCCGTTCTCGTTCCCGTATCCCGTATGCCGTTTCCGTATCCCGTTCCCGTATCCCGTTCCCGTATCCCGTTCCCGTATCCCGTTCCCGTATCCCGTTCCCGTATCCCGTTCCCGTATCCCGTTCCCGTATCCCGTTCCCGTATCCCGTTCTTGTATCCCGTTCCCTTATTATGTAACTGTATCCCGTTCCCGTATCCCGTTCCCGTTCTCGTTCCCGTTCCTGTATCCCGTTCCCGTATCCCGTTCCCGTATCCCGTTGCCGTATCCGTTGCCGTATCCGTTGACGTATCCGTTGACGTATCCGTTGCCGTATCCGTTGCCGCATCCATTGCCGTACCCGTTGCCGTATCCGTTGCCGTATCCCGTTTCCCCGTTCTTTTATCCCGTTCCCGTATCCCGTTCTCGTTTCCCGTTCCCGTCTCCCGTATCCCGTTCCCGTATCCCGTTCCCGTATCCCGTTCCCGTATCCCGTTCCCGTATCCCGTTCCCGTATCCCGTTCCCGTATCCCGTTCCCGTATCCCGTATCTCGTTTCCCGTTTCCATATCCCGTATCCCGTATCCAGTATCCCGTTCACGTATCCGATCCCGTATCCTTTATCCCGCTCCCGTATCCACTTTCCGAATCCCCTTCCTGTTTCCCGTTCCCGTATCCTGTTCCGTATCCAGTTCCCGTATATTGTATCCCGTACTCGTATCCCGTTGCCGTATCCCGTTCCCGTATCCCGTATCCCGTATCCCGTATCCCGTATCCGGTTCCCGTATCCCGTTCCCGTATCCCGTTCCCGTATCCCGTTCCCGTATTCCGTTTCCGTATCCCGTATCCCGTTCCCGCATCCCGTTCCCGTATCCCGTTCCCGTATCCCGTACCCGTATCCCGTACTCGTATCCCGTTCCCGTATCTCGTTCCATTATCCCGTATCCCGTATCCCGTTCCCGTATTCTGATCCCGTATCCCGTATCCCGTCCCCGTATTCTGATCCCGTATCCCGTATCCCGTTTCTGTATCCCGTATACCTTAATCAGCTCCCGTATCCAGTTTCCGTATCCCGTTCCCGTATCCCGCTCCCGTATCTCGTACACCGTTCCAATATCTCCTTACCATATCTAGTTCCCGTATCTCATTCCCGTATCCTGTTCCCGTATCTAGTTCCAGCATCCCTTTCTCGTACCCAGTTTCCGTATCTGGTTGCCGTATTTCGTTCGTACCGTATCTCGTTGCCGTATTGCATTCTCTGCCAAAACATTCTAGCGGTTTAAATGCCTGCAATCTTTCAACCGACTTCAACAAAATATCCTCGCGAGGGAGGTGGGACGTCAGCTAGTCATGCGCTCATGGATGAATTTGAGTGAAGCAGTGTCAGTCTTGGGCACAATTAAGCAATCGTAGTGTGCGGTAGGATTACATAATATACATGCATTATAAATGACTCACGATAATGTTAGCGGAGTATTAGGTACTCGCGGCGGCGCCGCCGGCGCCAGACTATGCAAGCCAACGAGCCGGACGTTACGTTATTGCGTGAGGGAGCTATCGCCGGCCGCCGGCCGGCGCCCGACTGGCGCATAGCGTCGGTAATCGTTTACGTTTGACTTCAGCATAAGTTACCTATGAGGGATTAGCAAAATATTTTGGGTGGATATAGGTCAGCAAGAACGGCGCTATCCGTCTGTGTCAATTTCCCGGTCAAGTTTGTCCTCATTTTGGGTGTTATGGCGGTGTGAAGGATTCAACTGTCCAAAAATAATGCAATTCGACTTCAACGCCAAAATATTAGTCTCACAGCTTTGAGTAACAAATATAATTTGAAGACGGTCACTGCGCCTGCAAAATAGTGCCCGGATCAGCGTTCTACGTCAAATAGTTTCCGAGCACCAATTGAAATCCTGAATAGGCCAATTTTATCATTAAAGTGGTCACAACTTTGTACGTGGCACGCGCATCGCTCTGGACGACACCCTATACGCAAGGCCAATCGATTATCTATCACATAGTGTTGCTTGCGTACCGCTGCGACTCTTGGTTGCCGAGCAAGTGACCGGGGAACCGCGAGGAACTTGCCCGTTTTTCGCGATTTCCGAATGTCGCGTTCCCCATGTTAAACGAATGGCGCACGCGCGCACGCGCCGACACCGCACCTTTGGTTTTATTAAGCTGAAAATTTAATACGACCTGTTGAATCACGGAACCCAAAAGTCCTGAAAAAATAACTCTCATAACTCATCAGACGACTGCACAGGAACTGATTTAGGGCGTCACTCCGGCGGCGGCGGCGGCGGCGGCGGGTCATCTTTTAGGATTTATAATATAGAGATAGAGATAGAGATAGAGATAGAGATAGAGATAACTAGTTGAATCGTACTATATGATAGGTATGAGGCAGTGCTGACCATTTTTTAGTGCTGTTCGGACATGCCTGGCAAATGGTGGTTGCATCCTAAAAGGCCATACAACCGATAGATAAAATAATCATGAATATGCAATACGTAAAACAATTTGGACACTGTACAGTTTACACAATCTTCATGCCATTACTTACGATCTTAGACGTGCATTAAGACGCGCGCTGCCGGGTTCGCGCCAATCACGAACTGCCGGTGGTGTGGGTGGTGGGGGGGGGGGGGATTTCCGCCCCTTAAGATCTCGAAAACCACGCAACGTAGTGACAAACAAAAAGCGGCGTTAGATAGCTCAAGACAAGCTATATCGAAAGTATATCGGTCTTTTTTAGGTCAAGTCAATATTGAGGTCACCAGAGGTCACCAAAGGTCAAATTTCGGCTACATATGAATGTCCTTGATAACCCTGTCTATATCTCGATAACTAAAGAGCTAACGACGCGCGGTAAAAAGCGTTATAAATATAATTGCATTTTCTGGCTCTAAAGTTTCATCAGAAATGAAACAAGGTAAATAGTTAGGTCAGCAGAAGCCATTGAATTGGAAACATCCTCAAAATCGCTGAATTGTTTTGAAGAATAAAAAAAAAATACTTTTGACAACAGCAGCATGATAGAGTAAAACGAGTTTCACCATTGTGTCTGTCTCGTCGAGATGCATCGAACATTATTTTGGGTGACCTAGTTAGGTCATATACAACAAATTGACCTAACCTAAGGACAGGTCAAGGTCAGGTCAAAGTCAACTCTTACATAAATGGATTCGTCTCGACAAGCAAAATACAATAGTGCAAACTCCATTGCTCTACCTTGATTTGGTAAACAGTTATTGAAGAAACACCATACGTGACCTGGGGGTCACCTGAGTTGACCTCATAGAGGTCAAACAACAGAAATGTGACACAAGGCTTTGTATTTGGCACAAGAGTGGTGGACCTGGTGAAAACTGATAAAATTTAGCCATTTCCTATGGATTTATACGTGTTTTCATTTTTCCCCATTTACTTATAATGGGGAGGTCACGAAATCAATCTGAACTTAGGTCACCGATATACAAAATTCGAGATAACCGAATTGTAGGTACTTATCGTCTGATGATATCCTGTGAGTTTCAACCGTTTTTGGTCAATTACTTTGGCTGTGGCACGACCGCAAACTATTTTGGAGGTGTAGTCACTTGACTTGACCTGATGACCTGACCTGAGATGACCCGAGGTGAAATTGTTTATACCACGTGAGTAATTGATGCCCAAACAGCTGAGCCAGATTTGGCGGCGCTATGTGCGCCGTTTTTGCAATTCATGAAAAACCGGAGGGCGGGGGGGGGGGGCGGAAATCACACACCCCCCTCGGCAGTGCTCTCTGTGACATTATTACTCGGAACATTACACACTGCGAACCTTGGGAACATATTAATTTGTGCGCAAACGTTTATAATTTGGCACTTCTTGAACATGATACTATATAACAGTACGGTCCTTCAAAACCCATGATATCCTGACAAAACAACACGTGCGGCTGAATGGCCGGCTGTTAGTTTGATTGGGTTACACGGTCCAGTTAGTCGGTGGCGCTGGGCTCACGTCCTGACAGGCACACATGACGCAACTGTAGTGCGGCGCTTCGCTGTCGGGCGACACATGCGTCATGTCGGGTCACCAGCCACCCCGCCCCGCAGTCATGTCGGGTCACCAGCCACCCCGCCCAGCGGAACCCTTCAGCAGTGAACTGCACGGGCGGCGAGAGCACCTCTGAGTCTGGGGCATCGATGTAGCACCTCATCCACTGGACACCACGGCAGGCAATTCCACGGAGAGAACAGAGGGGCTTTATAAGACTCAGGTTCTCTGTGTAACGCCCCGTACGGGACAGCTGCTGCTGACCGCTGCCGACCGCTGCCGACAACTAACGACCGCTAACGACCGCTGCCGACCGCTGGCGACAACTAACGACCGTTCTTCACCAGCAGTCAGCACCTGCTCTCACCGCTTCTTCCACGAAACCTGGAAGATGTCTGCTGATGCTCTTGCGTGCTCCTGCTTCATTGACAATTCATAGCTCATATCGAGAAAGGCCTCAGGCACCCATACACCAGAACGGGTGAATCTCAGCACCAATGAGCGAGTTTTCACCACGGATTAACGAGCTGGTGTCAGGAGCGTACTGGTGTCAGGAGCGTACTGGTATCAGGAGCGTACTGGTGTCAGGAGCGTACTGGTATCAGGAGCGTACTGGTGTCAGGAGCGTACTGGTGTCAGGAGCGTACTGGTGCCGGGAGCGTACTGGTGTCAGGAGCGTACTGGTGTCAGGAGCGTACTGGTGTCAGGAGCGTACTGGTGCCAGGAGCGTACTGGTGTCAGGAGCGTACTGGTGCCAGGAGCGTACTGGTGTCAGGAGCGTACTGGTGTCAGGAGCGTACTGGTGTCAGGAGCGTACTGGTGCCAGGAGCGTACTGGTGTCAGGAGCGTACTGGTGTCAGGAGCGTACTGGTGTCAGGAGCGTACGGCTCTGCATGGGCGTGGTTGCCATTGTTGACGTTGTTATGTCGTGTGACTGTGAACAGTGCGATTCACTTGCCGCACTGGATATTATGGCGTGTTTTGAAACTTCACACTTCTTGCTATCGTAGAGTAATATGCCATTATGTCTATTCAACGGTATTTGAACTAAATCAGAACCCCTTTCACGTTCTAGAATATGCAGTTTGAAACATGCACTGCTTCTTTCCATGCAACACCCGCAGGTGTTCTGTTAATTCAACTTTCGAGAAGTTGAAAGGGACAACTCGTTACCATCTCACGCGAAGCGATACAATGCATTGCACATTGCGTAGTTGCGTGACCGCATAGTGTTAACTGCAAGATATTCCCAGTATTTGGCTCCACACAGCATTTGGTTCGTGCTCCAGCGTGGCAGTCTGATAATTGGGGCCTACGGACGTACCGACTGTCTCGGTGACATGGCGCCCAGTGTCAATCCTGCCTACCATTTGACGCCCAGTGTCAATCCTGCCTACCATTTGACGCCCAGTGTAATCCTGCCTACCATATGACGCCCAGTGTCAATCCTGCCTACCATATGACGCCCAGTGTCAATCCTGCCTACCATTTGACACCCAGTGTCAATCCTGCCTACCATTTGACGCCCAGTGTCAATCCTGCCTACCATTTGACGCCCAGTGTCAATCCTGCCTACCATATGGCGCCCAGTGGTAATCCTGCCTACCATATGACGCCCAGTGGTAATCCTGCCTACCATATGACGTCCAGTGGTAATCCTGCCTACCATATGACGTCCAGTGGTAATCCTGCCTCCCATATGACGCCCAGTGGCAATCCTGCTTACCATATGTATTTATTTATTTATTTCACATCACGTCTCATCCACTATCGTGGCTTTGCATGAGAACAGGTCACACGATACAACTGCACATATGGGTAAGAATAACACCGCATCACACTAAACCAAACATTCCACAGCCACACAAGACGGCCAAGTCGATCTAACGTCCCTGCAAACTGGTCAAGTGGTCCTGCAACAATCGCTTAGACCCTTCACGCACAGCCGCGGGCAGTGCGCTGTATGCAGTGGCGGCTCTGTACGAGAACTGTCGCCTACCGGTTTCGGTTTTGATTGTCGGCAGTCGTAACAGCTGCTGTTCACTCGCTCGTGTACTCCTGTCATGGACCTGCCTGGTGGTCGTATAATTGACTGGGCGATTGTGACTGGTTCGCCAGTGGTCAGTGCTTGACGCAGCAGACAGATGCAGCGATACGTCGTGTACTCGCCCGTGTACTCCTGTCATGGACCTGCCTGGTGGTCGTAATTGACTGGGCGATTGTGACTGGTTCGCAGTGGTCAGTGCTTGACGCAGCAGACAGATGCAGCGATACGTATATAAGTTGTGAGCGGAGAGCCAGCCTAACTGCCAAAGCACGTCACTGATGTGGTCATATTTTCGACGGCCGGATATCACACGAGCACAGAAGTTCAGCACCTTCTCAATGCGGTACATGAACTGTTTAGAAGCCCTGCCGTAAACGGGAAAACAATATCGTATGATGGAGAGAACTAATCTATTCATGACAGTGGGCATGACATCGTTCGGCAGACTGTGCTTAGCGTGATACAAACTGATTAACAGGCCGTTGCAACGATGGACAATCTCGTCAACATGCGGCTCAAACGAGAGGTGTCTGTCGAAAAGTACGCCCAGGTTTTTGGCTGTCTCAGACTCGACAATACGTGCGCCGCCAACGTGGAACGTGACGCGGGGCAGACCGCGAAGCATTTGACGGGTGCCAATCACGAACAGTTTTTTTCAGCATTAATTTTCATGAAGTTTTGGCTAAACCAACCGAAAAGGGCCCTTAGGGTACTCTCAATGCGGCTGACAAGCTGATCCAGATTTTTTTTTGCGACCGGTTACCAACACCTGAATGTCGTCTGCGTACTGAGTTATCAGGACGTCACTCTCAGTGTACAGGCACATGTCATTTGCGAAAATTGTGAACATTTAGGGTCCTAGGGCAGTACCCTGATAGACCCCAATCGGATTTGGCTGTTTTTATGAGAGCTATGGGCCATTCTCTAGCGTATTGAGGCGAACTTGTTGGTGGTGGTCTCGAAAATAGCTTCCAATCAGTCAGTGTGGTTGCCGCACAGAGCAAGCTTTTCAATGAGCTTTTAATGGCTGACGACATCAAACCCTTTGTTTACGTCAAGCAGGATTAACAGCGCTATTTTACCGGCATCCATGGTGCTCAGGATGTGATCGGTCACATTGAGCAGTGCGGTCTCGGTCGAGTGCCGTCGGCGGAACCCATGCTGATAATCACTGAACTGGTGATTGGTGGAAAAGTATGAGAAAACCACATGGCGCCATATGGCGCCCAGTGGCAATTCTGCCTACCATATGGCGTCCAGTGGTATCCGAAGGTTGGTTGAACATTGGATAACACTATTCCTTAGCATTGTGTTTCCATTGAGAAACAAATCTGAGCTGTTCGATTGGAGGGGGTTTAACAAAGTCAGCGGGGATGTGGGTATCTTTGATCCAGGTCAGGGAAACGATTCTAGAGCGAAGCCACTGTCAGGGTATCGAGTCGGCACCGTTGCCTACCTGCTGGCCTAATCCTGCCTACCATATGGCGCCCAGTGGCAATCCTGCCTACCCACCCTCCACAGCAATGGCGTCACCACGGCTTCCGAGTTACCAGGGACACAGGGGCGGATACAGGGGGGCGGCGGGGGGCGGCGGGGGGCAGCGGGGGGCGGCGGGGGGCGGCGGGGGGCGGCGGGGGGCGGCGGAGGGTGGCGGGGGGCGGCCGCCCCCCCCCCCCTACGCCGAAGGCGCAGGGCGCCCCCTCCGCGCCGAAGGCGTGGAAGGGCCTCGTAAGCAGACCAATTTCCGCGCCCAAGGCGTAAAAAATATGCCCCTCTGGCCAGTGACGCGCCCCTCTGGCCGGTGACGACGCCCCTCTGGCCATTGACGGCGCCCCTCTGGCCAGTGACGGCGCCCCTCTGGCCAGTAACGCGCCCCTCTGGCCAGTGCCGGCGCCCCTCCGGCCAGTGACGTCGCCCCTCTGGTCAGTGACGGCGCCCCTCTGGCTAGTGTTGGCGCCTCACCGGCAAATAACGGCGCCCCTCCGCCCAGTGACTGCACCTCTCCAGCCAATGACGGCACCCTTCCGGCCAGTGACGGCGGCTTGTCTTTTGATGTTTTTTTTTTGGGGGGGGGCATCACTGGCCGAAGGGGCGTCGTCACTGGCCGCAAGAGTGCCGTCACTGGCCGGATGAGTGCCATCACTGGCCATATGGGCGCCGTCACTGGCCGAAGGGGCGCTGTCACTGGCCAGAGGGGCGCCGTCATTAGCCGGAGGGGCCACTGATGGCAATCCAGCAGTGGCGTCGCCACATTTTTTTTCTCGTGGGGGCAGCCAGACGTTTGGTGGGCTAGCCACATAGGACTAATGTTAAAATCCTGCGAACTGGGGGAGGGGGAGAACTCTGGCCGGAGCGATCCTGGCCGGGCCCGGCTCCCAGGCCCCCTGTTGGCCACGCCCCAGGTTAACCCTCGCCCTACGGGAGCTTTTCACCTTCGCCCTACGGGGGGGGGGGGGGGCTGACAGGCCCCTGTTATTTTCCAAACCAAGCAACTTAGAGCAATGCGGTAAGAACCAGCATGTTGCCTGTCATGAGAAGAAGCTAACAGTATGCGTTTTTTAGGTTTCAGGTCAACGGGTAACCTTCCAGGTCAAAAACCTTCCAGGATTTTGACTCCAAGGCAATGCCCCGATCGCATTGCCGGCCTCTAGTTACAAAACCATCAGGTGGGCGGATATCTGCCCCCACGTCGGTGCGCATGCTAATAATGGTGCCAAAAGGAGTCAGTTCCGCATTTTTTTTTTGTCAGACTACGTACTTATCAGTCAATCTACGCATAGGGTCTCTTCAACATGGGCATGTCCGACGTTTTTTTTCTCGACCATTTAGGGGCTCTGCAAAATAGAGGCCTAAATCCGAGGAGATACCATTTCGCTTTTTTGGGGGGGGGGGGGGGGGGGGCTTTGGCCGAGGGGGGCCCCTGGGAATGCTGTGCCCCCTCTTGACAAAAGTCTGGCTGTGCCCCTGCCCTGTAGGGACATATGTCAAATTAGTAAGGACAAATCCAAGTGCACGTGCACTTTAACCCTCGCCCTACGGGAGCTTTTTTAACCTTCGCCCTACGGCGGGGGTGGGGGCTGACAGGCCCCTGTTAACTTCTAAATTAAGCAACTTAGAGCAATGCGGTAAGAACCAGCATGTTGCCTGTCATGAGAGGAATCTATCAGTATGCGATTTTTAGGTTTCAGGTCAACGGATGACCTTCCAGGTCAAGTGAATAACATCGGATTTACCACGTCCAGAACAGCGATTTTGCTCTTCAGAAAACCTCACAATTAGAAATTGATAGATGTAAATAAAAAGGAATATTCCTAGACCAGTTTTGGCTCAGAAATACAGAAAAGGTAATTATTTGTTCGTATCTTTTCAAAAAAGTCAAAACAAGTTATTAAAAAAAATGACGTCATCAGTTTCTTACACTTACGGAGCCATCACTCAGTCAAAATGAAGATATTGCTTTGAAATTTGGTATGAGTATTTTCCATACTCAGTTCTCTCACATATATTCTGGTTTTTCTAATATCTTCGAAAATTTTGATTTTGTGGTGATTTTTCACAAAAAATACATTTTTTTTCATTTTAGGGGTCAAAAACCCAAAGTTTTAAAAATCCGATATTTCCATTTTGAATAAAATGCCATTTTGTATCTTTCGTAAATTGTGTTTGCAATTTTCTTTAAAACTGTGTTTTCTACCATTTTTCATATATTTATCGTTTTTCCACCAACATGACGTCATCAAAACATGATTATCTCCCAAACTGCTTGTCCAATTTCAATAAAAATTTACAGCATACGTATAATTGTTGTAAACTCAGCTATCGAAAATTTCATCAAGATGCGCCATATGTGTAAGAAGTTATACAAAAAAAAACTCAGGGGGGGGGGGGGGGGGGGGGGGGGCTGTCAGCCCCCCGTAAGGCGAGGGACTGTCACATGGGACCATATTAGAGATGGCTGAAAATTACTAGGGACAATGTCCCTAGTGTTCCTAGTTGTGACGACGCCCATGCAATCCACCGACTGTAGTCGGTGGGGGACTGTCTGGACTGTATGTGGGGGACTGTCTGGACTGTCTGTGGGGGACTGTCTGGACTGTCTGTGGGGGACTGTCTGGACTGTCTGGGGGGGACTGTCTGGACTGTCTGTGGGGGACTGACTGGACTATCTGTGGGGGACTGTCTGAACTGTCTGTGGGGGACTGACTGGACTGTCTGTGGGGGACTGACTGGACGGTATGTGGGAGACTGTCTGGACTGTCTGTGGGGGACTGTCTGGACTGTCTGGACTGTCTGTGGGGGACTGACTGGACTGTCTGTACTGTATGTGGTGGACTGACTGGACTGTCTGTGGGGGACTGACTGGACTGTCTGTGGGGGACTGACTGGACTGTATGTGGGGGACTGTCTGGACTGTCTGTGGGGGACTGACTGAACTGTCTGTGTGGGACTGACTGGACTGCCTGTGGGGGACTGACTGGACTGTCTGTGGGGGACTGTCTGGACTGTCTGTGGGAGACTGTCTGGACTGCCTGTGGGGGACTGCCTGGACTGTCTGGACTGTCTGTGGGGGATTGTCTGGACTGTCTGTGGGAGACTGTCTGGACTGTCTGTGGGGGACTGTCTGGACTGTCTGTGGGGACTGTCTGGACTGTCTGTGGGGGACTGTCTGGACTGTCTGTGGGGGACTGTCTGGACTGTCTGTGGGAGACTGTCTGGACTGTCTGTGGGGGACTGTCTGGACTGTCTGTGGGAGACTGTCTGGACTGTCTGTGGGGGACTGTCTGGACTGTCTGTGGGGGACTGTCTGGACTGTCTGGACTGTCTGGACTGTCTGTGGGGGACTGTCTGGACTGTCTGTGGGGGACTGTCTGGACTGTCTGTGAGAACTGTCTGGACTGTCTGTGGGGCACTGTTTGTACTGTCTGTGGGGGACTGTCTGGACTGTCTGTGGGGGACTGTCTGGACTGTCTTTGGGAGACTGTCTGGGCTGTCTGTGGGGGACTCTCTGGACTGTCTGTGGGAGACTGTCTGGACTGTATGTGGGGGACTGTCTGGACTGTCTGTTGGGAACTGTCTGGACTGTCTGTGGGAGACTGTCTGGACTGTGTGTGGGGGACTGTCTGTACTGTCTGTGGGGGACTGTCTGGACTGTCTGTGGGGGACTGTCTGGACTGTCTGTGGGAGACTGTCTGGACTGTCTGTGGGGGACTGTCTTGACTGTCTGTGGGAGACTGTCTGGACTGTCTGTGGGGGACTGTCTGGACTGTCTGTGGGGGGCTGTCTGGACTGTCTGTGGGGGACTGCCTGGACTGTCTGTGGGGGACTGTCTGGACTGTCTGTGAGAACTGTCTGGACTGTCTGTGGGGCACTGTTTGTACTGTCTGTGGGGGACTGTCTGGACTGTCTGTGGGGGACTGTCTGGACTGTCTTTGGGAGACTGTCTGGGCTGTCTGTGGGGGACTGTCTGGACTGTCTGTGGGAGACTGTCTGGACTGTCTGTGGGGGACTGTCTGGACTGTCTGTTGGGAACTGTCTGGACTGTCTGTGAGAGACTGTCTGGACTGTCTGTGGGGGACTGTCTGTACTGTCTGTGGGGTACTGTCTGGACTGTCTGTGGGGGACTGTCTGGACTGTCTGTGGGAGACTGTCTGGACCGTCTGTGGGGGACTGTCTTGACTGTCTGTGGGAGACTGTCTGGACTGTCTGTGGGGGACTGTCTGGACTGTCTGTGGGGGACTGTCTGGACTGTCTGTGGGGGACTGTCTGGACTGTCTGTGGGGGACTGTTTGGACTGTCTGTGGGGGGCTGTCTGGACTGTCTGTGGGAGACTGTCTGGACTGTATGTGGGGGACTGTCTGGACTGTCTGTGGGGGACTGACTGAACTGTCTGTGGGGGACTGTCTGGACTGTCTGTGGGAGACTGTCTGGACTGTCTGGACTGTCTGTGGGGGACTGTCTGGACTGTCTGTGGGGGACTGTCTTGACTGTCTGTGGGAGACTGTCTGGACTGTCTGTGGGGAACTGTCTGGACTGTCTGTGGGGGACTGTCTGGACTGTCTGTGGGGGACTGTCTGGACTGTCTGGGCTGTCTGTGGGGGACTGTCTGGCCCACGCTCCACAGACTGTTCACTGTAGTCGGTGGGGTGGGGGAGTTATCGGCGAGTGACTGACAATCAGTCTCCCGGCAACAACCGTTGGCGGCCTTCACGATTCGTTGGGCATCCGACGTCGGGATTTCTGCATGAGGTGTACGTAACCGTTCCACTTTGCACGGTAGAGTTGGCACGACAAAAGGATATTTCCTGGGTCGAAGGCAAGGGTATCGCTGTCTGTAAAATGCATTATGTGGCATGTGTGTAGCTTTGAAATTCATTGTGTGTTCTACTATTATTTTGAATACAATTTGCTTTATAGACGCGTATGCTTTCACAGTTAGTTTTAAAGTAATTGCAGTACAAACACCAGTTCTGAACTATTTTAACCCCATGTCCTTATCAAAGGATATGAACAGATACAATAATTGGAAACTACCTGTTTTACACTTAGGTATTCTTTCTGATGTCCATTGTCCCATCAGCACTAGTTGGACAACTATATAAAGAGATGTCAAGTACATGAGCTGTTTGCAGATATTGTACAATAGAGTTGTCCTGATTTAAGATACATGCATAATAAAAAGTTTAACGTTTATTGAAGGCTACTTAAAGGGAATAGTTCACATTCTAGACGTGTTTTGAACTTAGCAGAATTATAGTACGGGTCAAAATAGAGTATGGTGATTTGCGTTTTCCAGTAGACCGCTGGAGAGCCTCGCCCCAGATGACTCGGAGCTCCAGCATACCGCTGGAGAGCCTCGCCCCAGATGACTCGGAGCTCCAGTGGACCGCTGGAGAGCCTCGCCCCAGATGAATCGGAGCACCAGTGGACCGCTGGAGAGCCTCGCCCCAGGTGACTCGGAGATCCAGCAGACTGCTGGAGAGCCTCGCCCCAGATGACTCGGAGCTCCAGTGGACCGCTGGAGAGCCTCGCCCCAGATGACTCGGAGCTCCAGTGGACCGCTGGAGAGCCTCGCCCCAGATGACTCGGAGCTCCAGCAGACCGCTGGAGAGCCTCGCCCCAGATGACTCAGAGCTTCAGGGGACCGCTGGAGAGCCTCGCCCCAGATGACTCGGAGATCCAGCAGACCGCTGGAGAGCCTCGCCCCAGATGACTCGGAGCTCCAGCCGACCGCTGGAGAGCCTCGCCCCAGATGACTCGGAGCTCCAGCCGACCGCTGGAGAGCCTCGCCCCAGATGACTCGGAGATCCAGCAGACCGCTGGAGAGCATCGCCCAGATGACTCGGAGATCCAGCAGACCGCCACAATCCCGTGCAGTAAGCAAATTGTTTCACCACTGCGGCCGGCTCCGGTAACAATAATGGCAAACTGGAAATCCTTTCAGTCTACATCCAGTAATTGTCGAGCGGTAGCGGATTCGACGAATTAACTGGGGAATCGCTCTTAATTTAACCCCACAAATGAACGTGTGCCATTCCTGTATAGTTCAGTGCAGACTACCAGTACCTCATGGCAGTAGTTGTTTCAGTTTCCTTCAGTGTTCAGGTTATTGGCATTACTGATGCCGAAATCCAACGCAGAGAACTTGAATACAATATAATACAATATATTTTCGAAATGTACACATATAGTCAACGATAACATGCGCGACACACCAAATCGTTACAAGTTTTAACAGGAAAACTGTCTTCGTCCCGCTCTAGTTAAATTGAACTAAAGGCAAGGTAACAACATAATGCAATATATTATACTTAGCTGTTTTACATGTTTTGAATTCGCTTCCACTAATGCATGAGCCATTCGAACATTTGCCATGTCTTAAACACAAGGAGTGTACGTGGTATTACACTCTTTACTTGTCGTTTGACGCCTCTTGAGATTTCCAACATGACATGGGACAAATAATGCGTGCATCGGACAGGGTGAAACGGATATTAACTTCGCCAAACGAGAGGCATTTAAACGGTCATACTTCTACGGCATGAAATCGGGCACCGAAAATAAGAAAGCTTGCACGAGACTATGGCATTGACAGCAAAGGCTTGGAGCTGCTTAAATACCGGGCTAATGTGAATTGTTTGCAACGTATTTGATCGTCAAGTCCCTTGCAGCAAAGAGGACAAAAGAAAGTCTCTAAAGTTATTCTTCATATGCAACATGTATTTTGGGGATATTGACGAAATGTCGTGGGAGTGCAACTTAAGTCCTGCCGTTTGAAATGCTATCAAATGCTATGAAATTTTATACCAATCATAGCATTGGCATTGAAATTTCGCTAACTGAAGGTGAAGTGCACAGCGTAATACCATAGTGAATAGCAGCAGCGTGTATAGCATCATAGCAGCAGCGTGTGCACCAAAAATCACCCCCCAGAAAATAATACGGCTAGTTGTCATTTCATCAATTCGATGTTCTTATATAAACTATACGCTCGTGAAAAATACCCCAAATTGCACTTTTTGATGATGTCGGCACAATAGTTTCACAAACTGGAATGGAAGTAGATAATGCTTTCCATGTCTCAAACGCATACGTTGGTGACCTCAGCACTAGCAACAGACGCTGATGGAACATCAACATTATAGTAACACACGTATCTCGCGTTTCAACATTTGAAACCTCACGTTCCAAAGCAATGTGAATTGGCCCCGGCGCTGCAAGCTCCAAGAATGATGAGTTGGTCAACGAAGCCCACAATTCACAGACAGGAATGCTTTGACACTGTAATTTGACACTTAACACTCAAATGTTCATGTATCGAAAGTTCTCTAACCCGAGCGAAATGAGTAAGCGCCCTCCACCCAGACGCGGCACTTGGTCATGCTACTCCCTCATTTCCCATCGGTCAAAAAGGGAAACATTTCCTCACCAGTCAGGCTGGAAGTGGACACAGGGCCGGGTGGCGTGACCTCAAGGTCAGATGATATGACCTCGAAGTCAGATAACGTGACCTCCAAGTCAGATGACGTGACCTCAAAGTCAGATAACGTGACCTCAAAGTGCAATGACGTGACCTCGGGGTCAGATGACGTGACCTGGGGGTCAGATGACGTGACCTCAAGGTCATATGACGTGACCTCAAGGTCAGATGACGTGACCTCAAGGTCAGATGACGTGACCTCAAGGTCAGATGACGTGACCTCAAGGTCAGATGGCGTGGCCTCAAAGTCAGATGATGTGACCTCAAGGTCAGATGACGTGACCTCGGGGTCAGATGACGTGAACTCAGGACCTACTGGACCCCAGGAGTGGGTGCCTTGTCCCCAGGGTTTGGTACCTCAGACTGGATCGCCACTGGGCTGGTTCCCTGACCTGGGAACTGGCCTGTCACCCGTCTGACCTCTGCCCCGCTCACCCGGCCCTGACCTCAGAGCCGGGTGTACTGCAGTCCATTGCCGTTCCGAGCGGTCACGACTCCTCCACTGCCCCTCCTGCCGGCTTCGGCCGCCTCATCCAACTGTTTCCCCTTTCCGGGCTCACTTCCCAGCCGACGTCGACCAAGGGAAAGCGAGTGCCGCCTGGCCGCGCCCCGCAGCACCGCCACTGCGCCGCCACCGCGCCGCTGCCCACCGTTCGACTGCAGCGAGGCACGCAGCAAGTGCCGCGCGTCCATGTCCTGCTTGATTTGCACCTGGTCGAGCGCGGTGAGCACCGGGTTCGGCAGCGGCTCGTCTCGCGTCACGTGCCGCTTGTAGCTGAAGCGGCGCGGCGGCAGCGAAGGCGGCGGCGTGGGCGGGGACGGCGTCTCGGGGCGCAAGACGGCGACACTGCCTGGCGGCGGACTGCTGGGCAGGTCCGAGACCGAGGCCGTGGTGCTGCTGGTGTTGAGTTGCAGGCTGCCAGGTCCTCTCAAGTTCGTGATGTCGTTGAAGTTCTGCATCGCGTCGACCATGACGAGGTTGCTGAACGTCTCCATGATCTTGGGGTCGCGCGCGCGGGTGTGGTTGCCGCGGGTTAGGCACGGCAGCAGGTAGCGGTTGTTGAACTGCTTGAACCGTTGCCTCACGTTGTAGCTGAACGGGTGGCCGACGATGGTCTCCACGCCGATCTTCAGGTAGTCCAGCGCGCGCTCGTGGATCCGCTCGTTCATCGTCAGCTTGCGTTTGTTAGCGCGCTCCACGCCGAGCCGCTTCACCAGCGGCTTGATGCTCATGCCCTGGAAGAAGACAGTGAAGTAGACGACGCTGATGGTGGTGGTGAGGAACATCTGCTGCTCCTTGACGTAGTGGGGGTCGATGAGCATGACGAGCGCGAAGGCGACCGCGCCGCGGAGACCGCCGTACGCCAACACGAACACGTCCACCACGGCGATGGGCTGCAGTCGCAGGCGGTTGGCGAACGTCGTTAGGATGACGACGCCAATGGAGCGGACGACAACGCAGAAGGTGATGGTGGCGAGCACGAAGGCGAGGTTGAAGTCGTGATGGTTGTGTACGGTGGCGACGCCGAGCAACATGAAGATGGCTGTCTCCGAGCATGAGGCCAGCATCTTCATCATGTACTTGATGGTGGTGTGCGACTTGGCCGACACGTTGGTGATGACGTAGTTCTTCATAGTGAGTCCGCAGAAGGTGATGGAGAGGATGCCCGACAGGTGGAACATCTCAGCGTTTAGGTAGGCCAGAAACGGCATAGTGAACACGAATATCGGCTCCATCACATGTGCCTTATGGGTGAAGCGGGTGAGGAACGCCGTCACGAATCCCCAGACGACGCCGATGAACGTACCACCAATCGCTGCCGAGGCGAACTTGACGAACCCCTTGCCGATATCGGTCATGCGGAAGGCGTTGTGGCCGAGGATCATGTACTCCTCGAACATGTGGTACAGCCCGACGGTGACGGCGTCGTTGAGGAGACTCTCGCCGAACACGAGGATGTAGAGCACCTCGTTCACCTGGATCTCCTCGAACACGGCGAGGACGGCCACCGGGTCCACGGCCGAGATGAGCGCCGAGAAGATGAAGATGTCCAGCAGCGAGGTCTCCACGCCGTACACACCCGTCAGCCCGACCAGGTATAGCCCGCCGGCGATCGCGAACGTGTTGAAGATGGTGCCGACCACGGCCAGCAGCAGGATCGTGCCCAGGTTGTCGAAGAAGAGCCGGTTCGGCATGAAGTAACCGGCGTCCAGGATGATCGGCGGCAGCATGTACAGGAAGAACGTATCCGGATCCAGATGGTGCGACGCCTCGATGTCGCCAAGGCATACGTACAGGAACGCTCCGACACCGATGCCAAGGCCGATGAGCAGGCACGACTCGGGAACCATCCCAGACAGGTGCGGCACGCTGTGGAACGCCATCTTAGCCAGGCCGGCGATCAAAATCCAGCAGCCGATCACGAACGGCGCCTGCACGTGCTCAAAGTCCACTTTGCCCACCTCAAAGTAGCGTACGTGAGTGTAGAGCCGGTTCGGGTCGTAGGGTCCGAACAGAGGGTCGTGGTACTCAGTTACGTTCGGGATGGGCACCGAAGTGGGCGCCGCAACGGAGCTCCGCGTGGCCGCGGCTCCGTCGGCCCGGCCCGGCTCCGTCGCCGGGCTCGTCATCGCACTGCTGTTGACGGCATGTTCACCACCGAGCTGGCCGGAGGGCGCGGCACTCAGCGGTCGGCAGGTGGCCAGCACCAGCACCAGCAGCACCAGCACTGAGCACAGCAGCGGCACGCGCGGCACCAGTACGTCCGAGCGGCGGCGGGTCGCGGCCATGGCTGGCGGCCGCTCGTCGGCGTCGGGCGCTGCCCGTCGGAGGCGCACCAGAGCCCTCTGGAGGCAGGATGCTGCCGTCGCCGGCGGCAGCGGTGGCAGCGGGCCGGGGTCGCCTTCGCCGCCGCCGACGGATGCGGCTCATTCACACTCAATGGTGGCCGGAATCGGGCGGTAATGAACCGCAATGCCGCAGGTCGGCGTCCCCGCACAAGGGACAGATTTCACGAGGCTTTCTGCCGTAGCCGGCGAGCGAGTGGAATTCCGGCCATTTCCGGGTTGGGCATTATAGAAAAAGCAAGCGGAACCGATAGGGCTAAGCTGAGACTTCCTGATACGAGTCGTAAAAACAACCGTAGGTACTTTGCCTGTGCTCAGTTTTGGCTCGGAAATTAAGTCAAGCTTCACCGCCGTTTTCACGAAGGATTTTGCGTTAGGAGCGATTGGGGCGATTGGGGCGTTTGGGGTAAATGGGGGGGGGGGGGGGGGCAGTGTTAAGAGCTATGGCCACGTGACACAGTGTTTGGTCAAAAACTCAAAAACTCAAAACTCAAAAACTCAAAAACTCAAAAACTCAAAAACTCAAAAACTCAAAAACTCAAAAACTCAAAAACTCAAAAACTCAAACTCAAAAACTCCGAAACTCTTAACTCCCAAACTGAAAAACTAAAAAAACTCTAAAACTCCAAAATTCCCAAATTCAAGAAACAACAAAAAATCCAAAATTCCCAAATTCCCAAATTCCAAATTTTCAAAATTCCGAAATTCAAAAAAAAGTTTAAAACCAAAAGCCATGAAAATGTACAACCAACCATCGGACCGGCGATGCCCCATAGCATTGCCCCCGCGCATGTCCGAATACCCTAAGATTGGTTGTATCCGAATATCCGAATAATCGAAGGTTGGTTGTATCCAAAGGTTGGTTGCACCATTGGAATAACACTATTTGGAATTTGGAAATTTGGGAATTTGGGAATTTGTGAATTTTGGATTTGAGTTTTTGAGTTTTTGAGTTTTCGAGTGTTTGAGTTATGAGTTTTTGAGTTTTTGAGTTTTTGAGTTTTTGAGTTTTTGAGTTTTTGAGTTTTTGAGTTTTTGAATTTTTGACCAAACACCGCGTCATGTGGCCATAGCTGGCCCCCATTTACCCCAAACGCCCCAATCGCCCCAAACGCAAAATTCTTCGTGAAAACGGCCTCTGACATTTTTGAGAGGTCATGGTGTAATGCCATTTTCGATCGCCTGTAGCTTGTCAATAAACAGCACGAACGTAATATAATTGCATATTGTGGAGCTCGCACTGATGCGAGACAACTTTTGGCAATGTCAGATTTTTCCTTCTTTTTTTTGACCCAATGACCTCGTGGCCTAATTTTCCATGAAATATCTTGACCTGTGACAACTCAAAATTTGCCTTTTTATTAAGCCTAATCAGTCTTTATTAATATTCTTCTTTGTTAATGTAACACAATGCGTTTAGTCTATACAGAGTACTTTTAAGTTTCGTAAAAACTTCGGTAGGCGGCGCTGCGAACACATGTGTATCTTCGGACTGGGTAGAGGTATCGAGATGCAGTAAACGACAGTGGATAGGTCTAAATATTATAAGACGAAAATGTATTTTTACTTTTGTGATCTGAGGTCAAGGCCCAGGTCATATTTAAGGTCAAATATTGCAGGTAGCGCTTTAAACACATTTCTGTGTATCTCTGGACTGGGTAGAGATATCGCGATGGGGTAAACGACAATGGATAGGTCTTAATATTCTGAGACGAAAATAAAAACTACTTTGGTGATCTGAGGTCAAGGACAAGGTCATATTTAAGATCGTATTTTCAATACTTGATAAGTCAAATAGTTTTTACGTTAATGCATATTGGATAACATCTATGGGGAAATACATATGTGAATGCAAAAATTGACATAAAAATATAGCATAAAATGGAAAATGGTGTTCATAGTTCATAGCAGAGTTGAATTTCAATATAATGTGGTGGCTGAACAGGAAAAAATAGCTCAATGTACCATCCAAATTTACAGAAACCGTGTTTCTTCTCAGATTTGACCCACTTCCTGCTCCATATTGGGGGCCTGAAGCTCCCTCAATTAAATAGAATCCTACAATCCTGTTTCATATAGCGTCATTTTCAACCGAAAATGACTAATTCTAGGACACTGACCAAAAGTATAGAGAATTCAAAGGATAGATCAATAACGGACTTTTGGGAGGGGTACAAATTTAAAGTTGTTACCGATTTTCATTAACACGCGCAGTGGAGGGTATCTTCGGACTGGGTAGAGGTATCGAGATGCAGTAAACGACGAGGTAAACGAGATGCAGTAAAAACCACCTATTGTGTTGTACAATGCCTTTCAATATAGAACATTCACAAAACAGTCATAATATTTAAAAAGTAAGCCAACTTAGAACACTATATTTTAAGCTAATATCTATGATTACATAAATGTCAAAGCGAACTCCTAAATATTATATCACTTTTGTGCACCTTCTCATGTTTTTCGTGAATATTTCAAAAACGAAGCGGAGCAGGGCGGTGTTTGTTACGTGATATTAACGCCAACTCAATAGCGGATTGTTTGACGCACAAACAAAATTGGTCGATCAATTTTTGAGTTATATGGATTTGTGGCGGCCAGAATCATGATGGCGGCCGACATCGCTGTCGGAAAATCGATATCTTCGGAAACAACAGTCGGGTCGGGATGATTCAAACGCCATTCAGTAGACAATTTCAATATCCATCCCCGAAAACACTTTTGGGACACATTGCTGGTGACCTGTGACCACAGAGGTAAAATTCTAAACATTGTGACATTTGGCCAGATTTGACCTTCGTGACCTCGTTTGACTTGGAAGATATTGACCAAAGGTCAAGCAAATTTTACTCAATGTAGATCATCATAGCACCTACCTACCCTGTAAGGTTCATCATCTCATACTTTTGGAGATATTGGGGGGGGGGCACTAAAGTGCCCCCTCTCCACTGCGTGTTAGTGGCATACCCCTCTCCACTGCGCGTGTTAGCACTTGATGTTGCATCCTCCTCCTCCTGTATAACATTGTTAAATAAATGTGTTCAGGTACAAGTTGCTTTGATTGTCTCCGAAATGCAAAATTGTGCCAATTTCCCAACCTTTTTCATTCAGGGAGAGGTCAACACCAAGATCGCTCATGCTGGATCCACCAGTGTGTGTGTGTGTGTGTGTGTGTGTGTTGTGGGGGGGGGGGGGGGGCTCCACCTATTGTGTTGTACAATGCCTTTCAATATAGAATATTCACAAAACAGTCATAATATTTAAAAAGTAAGCCAACTTAGAACACTATATTTTAAGCTAATATCTATGATTACATAAATGTCAAAGCGAACTCCTAAATATTATATCGCATATGTCACTGGTCAGTGGTGTACCTAGTGGCTGGGAATTATAGACCCCTTAGCCGACAAAATTTCCCCTTTGAGCTTTCAAAACTCCATTAGCCTACAGACAGGAGTTTATATGTCCTTGGGCTGGCTGCAGACCCTTCCTTAGCTCAAAATGCCAGGCAAACTACCATCTCTCCGTTGAACACACTGTGGCATTGCTGATAAATGTCAATCTGGTAAAAGCAAAGAAACTAACTGTCAGGAGTTTAGTGACAAATCCAAACTGACCCAGCAAGCTTGGCTTGTCAGCTGATGCTAGTGGAACAGCAGACTTAATAATGGCATATCTAGTGGAAAAAATACAGGTGAGGCAAACATTATCTAGATCAAATATAAAGATCACAGCAGGTAATCCCGCTCCGCAGGAAACAATCCTGCATCAAGTTTTATGTTAAAGTCTGGTCCTAAGGCTCCGGCCTTGTGAAGCTGCACATTAACATAAGAACATACGTTGACAATAAAATGATAGGACATAAAATAGGAACACACTACTTGTGAACTGCCAACTACGTGTACATGCTGTACATGTTTACAACATATAAGTTGTTATAATGCTGGGGAAGTCCTGTTGTTTGTGAAAACAAGGGTAGATACATAATTATTAGTTCAGTAATAGGCAATATTTCACAAATTCACCTACCCAGTTAGTTAGTCTGCTGAATTGGTTGGTGGGTTCTGCAGCACAGCGAGCGAATGGAAGCAGAGCGTTCCAAACGTGCATTATTGCACATTATTGCACATTGGTTGTAGGCTCTGCAGCAGAAGCGTTCCAAACGTGCATTATTGCACATTATTGCACATTGGTTGGTAGGCCTCTGCAGCAGAGCGTTCCAAACGTGCATTATTGCACATTATTGCACATTGGTTGGTAGGCTCTGCAGCAGAGCGTTCCAAACGTGCATTATTGCACATTATTGCACATTGGTTGGTAGGCTCTGCAGCAGAGCGTTCCAAACGTGGGTCCCCTGCGATCTTTATTGCTGTAAAGGCTCGATTAAATAAGGCTCGATTATGTATCGTTTTTGGTGACGTCATAGCTTTGCTATTACTGGTACACATTTATGTCTGTCGTAATAATTACCTTTTCTTCTATTAGGGACCTCAAGAACACCATTAACTGGTAGGTAAATTACTGAAATATTACCCAGATTCATGGGTGAAGCTTTCCCAAAATATTTGTGGGCAATTTTATGTCAGTCGGGGAAGTTTTAGTCATCCATTCCCATGTTTAGCAACTGCTATTTATCAGGCTTATCAGGGCTAAAAATAGGAACAAAACTTGCTATTTTTGGGAACGCTATTAAGAGTAATATAAAACACTAATTTGTTTTTGTGCAATAATCATATTACCAGTAAGGCGCCGTAGTGGCGATGAACGAGCGAGAGCAAAGGAAATGTATGGGCAATTTCAACTCGATCGGACAAAGTAATTTCGAGATACAAAAAAGGTGCGCTCGTGCGCACGTGCAGAAACACCCACCTTTGATTTGTGGGAAAGTGGGGGCTGAGAGGTCCCTAATCACACACCAATTTGAACACAATCGGCTCAGCCGTTGAAGAGATATAGAATAGGGGTGTGCACGTGCGCACGTGCAAAGCCACCCATCCCGACTTGTGGAAAGGCGGCGGCTGAGAGGTCCCTAACCACACACCAAATTTGAACACAATCGGCTCAGCCGTTCCTGAGATACAGAACAGGGGTGTGTACGTGCGCACGTGCAGAGCCACCACCCCTGACTTGTGGAGAGAAAGCAGGCGCATGCGAGGTCCCTAACCACACACCAAATTTGAACACAATCGGCTCAGCCGTTCCTGAGATATAGAATAGGGGTGTGCACGTGCGCACGTGCAAAGTCACCCCTGAGTTGTGTGAAAGTGGCGGCTGAGGGGTCCCTAACCACACACGAAATGTGCACATAATCTGCCCAGCCGTTGCGGAGTTATTGCGAGAAAATACTTTTCAACACCTCTCACGCGGCACGCGCCAGGCGCAGTGGTAGTCACCACTTGATTCGGCACCTGGTCTCAAACAGGTTAGGTTAGATGGGGCTGCAGCAAAGAAGTCCGCTAGTCAATCAGACGTGCCGTTGCAGAGATATGAGCTTCTCCAAAGCGTCGCCATGGTCCGGGTCGGGCCGGGCCGCTCATAATCAGATTTTTCCCATGCCCACGAAAAGACGAGCGAGCGCTTCGCACTCGCTCGTAATAAACAGCAGAGTTGCGTTGCAGATGAAAGCATAATGAATCAGAGAAGGCGACCATGCACTCTAAGCAGACATGCCTAGAGGGCATTTGAGTACGTTTGTGTCGATGTCCTCACAGAAATCACCCATGAAATGTGTCGTGCTGCACACCGACGTTGCTAAAAATGGGAACGCAACTGCCAAAAATGGGAACGCAACTAGCTATTTTTGGGAACGCTAAATCACCCTCGCCCTACGGGGGGGGGGGGGGGGGGGGGCCTGACAGGCCCCCATGAGGTTTCTTAAATAACTTTTTACACATGGGCTGCATTTTGCTGAAATTTTTGATAGCTGAGTTTACAACAATTATACGTAGGCTGTTCAAATTAACTGAAATTAGTTGAGTAGTTTGAGAGATAATCATGTTTTGATGAAGTCGTGTGGTAAAAAATTAAAAATATTTGACAAATCGAAGAATACCGAGTATTAAAGCAAATTGCAAACGCAATTCACCCAAGATATCCACACGTATCCATATTTTAACACATTTACTCGCTATACCTACTTATCGATTGTCCAAGTGCGCACACCACAACACAATGTCTCGCAAGTCCTTGCAATGAACCTGCCAGCTTTGTTAAAAAACAATACTTTCTCGCTAAAACTGCTGTCAGTGGGCAAAACAAAATAGTTTTAAGCATTAAAATCGTGATATTAAGTGCTGAAATTTTAATATAAATACACATATTTTATGTTTTTTTAAAACGGTATCATGCAATTTGAGGTCCATTGTAAAACTTCAAAAAAGAATTGCACAAAAAAAACTTGGAATATTAATTCCCAACGGCTCAAATGGAGATTGTTGCAAGTTCTTTTTTATGAAACTGTCGATGTAACTCACATTTTTGTCATCTCTTGCACGTTTTCAATCAAAGTTAGCACTTAGCCGTGGAATGAAATGGCTTCAGCGTTCCCAAAATACGGTATCGTTCCCATTTTTAGCAGGAGCCTGCTAAAAATAGCAGTTGCTAAACATGGGAACGGATGACCACACCTTCCGACTGATGTTTGGTGTGGTCATAGCTGACAATGAGTTATTTTAATATTTACATAGTGCAAACTATAGCCAAAATTTGGAATGCAAAATACAAATTTGGTGGTGCCAAATGTAAAGTTGGTGAGTTCATGGCCCAAAGAACATAGGAAACTGAAACTCTGTCCCTGAGATGATCAGAGCTTCATCGAGAACATCTCACATTTAGGCGCACCTGTCGCACGTATAAAGCTGTCACACAAAGACACAAGGTAAATGGGCAATTAAGAAACAAAAAAGAGCAAGTGATTATACTTTTCCAAGTTTCTTCTCATATGCGCGAACTGCGCGAAGACCACTGTACTGTTTTGCCGTTTGTTTAGTTAGGTCTTGGTTTGTCTAGTTATCCTGGTCTTCCCTTGCCTCCACTACTCAGAGCAAGCTGAAGCTGAGACTTGCTGATTGTCACTGGCGCGCAAAATTTAACAACGAAATGCGCCGTGACTAACAAATACCGTTCTTCCTTTAAAATTTCAACGGAAACGGGTCCTCGCAAAATGATAAAAACGAAATTGCTAATTATCATTAATTATTGCTTTTGAAAGTGAATATGACTGAACATATGAATGGACTAATTCATCTAGGGTTTTTCATTGAAATAAGCTATTATTCCTGAAAACCATGTCATTGTAAAATATGACCATTTCCCAGAACCAGCCACTTCCGGGATTCGAGCAAGATGGCGTCGCACAAACACCCCAGCCATCTGGCATCACCATAGCTAGTTTAAAATTCAATCGTTTAATTTTAAATAAACTATGGTGTTTATCATCAATTGTTAATTTCCAGAAAAATGCATTAACCGCGCACTGGGGTTTGCGCCGAACACGAACTGCAGGTGGGGAGAGGGGCGGTGATTCCCCCGTGAGATATCGCAAACTACGCAACGTAGCGACAAACAGAAAACGGCGTCTGATAGCTTGATACAAGTTCTATCGAAAGTATTTCAGTATTTTGTTTTTATAACAGGTCAAAATTGAGGACACCAGAGGTCATCAAAGGTCAAATTTTTCCCGTTTTCCCCTGTTTTAGGACTTCGCTCCAGAAATTCCCGTATATCTCGTAAACTATGCAAGCTAGAAACCCACGGAAAATAGCGATCGCCAGCCATTGCCATTTACAATCGACAAAGTTTCTCAAATTTGATCTCAGGTCAATATTGAGGCTCCAGAAGTCAAAAAAAGAAAAAATGCATTCTTTTTTGCAAAACCATTTTTTCGCTATAACTTTTTACCTAATACAGATAACGAACAACTGTGTACGCTATTGCGTTTGCCTCGTCAGGTGCTATGCATGATATACATGGTGTCCGTGTTAGGTCAGCTTCAAATTTGACTTCACGTCACGTGACTTTGACCTGAGGTCAAGACCCAAGTAGGTGATGCTGCATATAGGGGAGACGGTCTCGACGAGACAAACACATTGCTGTCGGTTTCAATTCTCTATCTTCATTATGTCGCGAGTTATTTACAAAAAAGTGATGGTAACCCTCGGATGACCTCAAATGACCCCATAGGGGGTCACTCAACAAAATTTACACTGGGATCATCAATAATATCCTATAATAACATGATCCAGAAGTAATTGGACTAATGTCATGCATATCCTTGAAAATAGAAGCATTTTAATATTTCCCCATTGACTTAGTATGGGAGGGTCACGAAATTGACCTGACCTTAGAGGTCACCGATATCGAAATTCCGAAATGAAAGATTGCTAGTACCTATGCCTTCATGATACCCTGTAAGTTTAAAACTGATCGGTGAGAAACTCTGACTTTGGCACAACTGCAACGTTTTTGTGGAGGTGGGGTCACTTGACCTGGTGGTTGATGACCTGACCTGAGATGACCCGAGGGCTCATTTTTTCAAAGTGTGTGCAATTGATGTCCTAACAGGTATGTCAAAATTCGGCGGACACTGCGCGTCGCCGTTTTTTCGCTATCTTCGAAAAACCTGAGGAGTAGGAGGGGGGGGGGGGGGGGGGGGGGGGGGGGTAGGGGGGGGGGGGGGGGGCGGAAATCACCCCCTGCAGTGCGCGGGTTAATCATAAGTTGCGATTGATACCAAAAATCACCGGGAAAAACCTTGTTCTTACGAGCTATAGACCCAATCGCCCCCAAAAGCCCCAAACACCCCAATCGCCCCAAACGCCCCAAACGCCCCAATCGCCCAATCGCCACAACGTAAAATCCTTCGTGAAAACGGCTATTATCAGCTCGATGAATAATTGTTACTGATATTATCTGTGAAGATGATATGGCGCCAGCACTAACATCGCATACACAGTCAATATTTGTATAGTGCTGGTTCGCAGGACGTGCAAAATAACAGCGATATTTGAAATAGGCCTCAAGTCAATAAAGTCAACGCGAACTGAATATGATTGGGCTGCGTTCGGAAGGGCCATTTTCCCACGCATTTCGCGAATTATTTTGCAATTAGCCCGTTCGGTGAGCACGAAACGAGAAATTTCGCGTGGGATTTCGCGTAATAACGTGGAATCGCTGGAGCATGTCACGCGGTGTTTTCAAAGATGCGGCCCACATTAAAAATAGCCCGTGCACTGCAGGGGGTTGATTTCCACCCCTCCTCATGTTTTTCTCATATAGCGAACTAAAAACGGCGGCGCGCAGCGCCGCCGGGTTTTGGCACACCTGTTAGGACTCAATTGTACACACTTCGATAAAAATACCTTGGGTCATCTCAGGTCAGGTCACCAGACCAGGTCAAGTGACCCCACCTCCAAAAGCGTTTGCTGTTGTGCCAAAGCCCGAGTTATCACCGATCAGTTTGAAACCTACAAGGTGTCATGAGGGTATAAGTAATTACGATTCGTTTATCTCGGAATTTTGATATCGGTGACCTAAGGTCAGGTCAATTTCGTCACCTCTCCATAATAAGTCAATGGGGAAATATTAAAATGCTTCCTATTTAAAGGATATACATGATATTAGTCCAATTACTTCTGGATCATGTATTATAGGATGTTTCTTGATGATCCAAGTGCCAGTTTTATTTAGTGACCCTATGGGGTCATTTGAGGTCACCCGAGTTCCACCATCACTTGTTTGTCAATAACTCGCGATATAAAGAAGATAGATAAATAAAACGCAGCAATGTGTTTGTCTCGTCGAGACACGTCTCCCTATATGGCAACATGACCTACTTGGGTTTGACCTAAGGTCAAGATCACGTGACCTGTGATCATTTTTTAAAGTTGACCTAACACGTTTTATCATGTACATCATTCAAAGCGCCTTGACGAGACAAACACAATGGCGTAATCGGGTTTCTATTATCTTAATTATATAAAAAGGTATCAGCAAAAAAAAAACGGTTTTGCAAAAAAGCAGCGCGAAGTCTTGTGTGTTGTGTATTTCCCATTTTTGTGCCGTGTGAGTGTAAAGGGGTGGTGGTTCTGGTGCCCCAAATCGCTGCCAGACCTGACGAGCGAAGTCAAAGCGGGATTTGGTGTTGCGCAAAGCTACGGGGAGAAGATTCCACTGTCTGATAGTGGAGGGGATATACGAACGGTGGAAGGATGTGAGGCGAGTCGGAGGATGGAGAGGAGGTGTGCGTTTCGCAGTCTTAGTCCGGTAGCATCTTGTCTTGTGTGCGGTTAGCATGTCCATCACATATGAAGGGAGTGAAGGATAGTTGTAGTATAGTCGTGGAAGAAAAGTAGTTTGTGAATGAGTCGTCTTGTCTCGAGTCGTTCCCAACCCAGGTCGTTAACCCGCGAGTTTCTGGGGGGGGGGGGGGCTATTTCCCCCCTCCCGTTATTTTGCAATAACTGCTAAACAAACAACAGTATCATCACCAAACTTGCAGTACCTTCTCTCACATCAATTCTACACATTTTGAAAAAAGGAAAAATATGAGGTTATGATAGGTCAACCGGGAATGACGTCAGAGTGTCGTCATGTTCTGCGGTTTTGGTTGCAAAATAATGGTTTGCGGAAAACGCTGTCAAAGGTACCACGTTTGAGATAAACTCAATTTGGTTGTAAATATAAATACTGCAATAGACAGGCTATCAAACTGCAATCTCGGATTTTTGAGTTTTTGTTTCATTCAAAATTTGATAAAATCAAATACATTTTTTTTGTTGTTTTTTACAAAATTTGCAAACAAAAATCAGAATTATCCAAAAACCGGAATACATGTGATTGAGACGTTTTTGTGAATATGTGTACCAAATGTGAAGTCGATATCTTCAAAAATGACTGCCTTATGACCTTTAACCCTATTTGTAAACAGGCTCCTGGCTACCCTATTTGTAACAGGGGGGGGGGGGGGATTCCGCCCCCCGGAGATCTCGAGATCTACCCGTCCGATTTTCAAAATTAAACGGTGTTTGGTTCCCTTAACACGATCTTACATTTATAAATAATACAAAAATATTAATTTGGGATAGGGGGGCAACAGGGGGGGAAAAAACTACAAATGTTGGTGGTATTTTTGATCCAACATAGCTTTCATGTTTATCGACCGATTTTTAACACAACTAATAGAATCGATAGAGATTGAATTGTAAATTGATATATGACGGTGACGGTTTGCAAATTCAAAATCATAGGCGTGTGCAGGTCACTCAATATTGGGGGTGAAGCAAATGCGTAATAAAACCATTTTTTTATGTGATTTTTTTTAATAAATGAAATGGTATGTGATTGAGACATTACACAAAACAGTTATAACTCATATTTTTGCCAATAGGCGGTGCCAGGTTAGTGAAAAAGGGGGGGTAAAATTGGGGGAAAAAAGTATTAACCGCAGACAAGTTGCTACCCAGCACTATAAATATGTACTGATCGTAGATAGTTCCTTTTTGCATGTTGTACTTCATCATAGGGCGTATCCAGGATCCAACTGGGGCGGCGCAAGACTTTTTGATATGTATATTATCCGCTATTATGATACTAACTAGTCAACAGTGACTATTTCACTTACAACTTCAATTAACATTGCTTACCCCCCTTTTTACCCTACCTGGACTCGCCTATTATCTTAAAATCGTTCGGTAGAGTAGGCCTGTGGTGCGTGTTTCATCCGAAAACTGCAGTATGTTATGTTATTGTACGCCCATGCCTCTTAGTTTCCTTGCAATTACTAAGACCCCCCCTTTCTTCCATTCCCTGAGCACGCCTCTGCAAAAAAATGACTTTATTCCCTTTTCTGGTCTCATATGTGCATATATTATTATAAGCTAAACGTATAATTGCGCGTTTTCGCTGGCATATCGTCATCACCATACCAGTCACCCCCCTTTTCATGTTTCTGAACACGCTCCCTGAAACTCTATATGTAATAAATTATGCAAATAATGGAAGCAGAAGCTATCTTTTACATCTTGATAGCTATAAATGCCCCTTGCAGTGCTCTATTGGCTTCCTGCCAAGCATTGAATACTTCCTGGAACCCCCCCCCCCCTTTCAAGCCCCTGAAACCGGCCTCTGCCATGCAATTTTTATGATATTTCATTAACATCAACTAATTTGCACTTGTTGCAATCACCGTAAGCCGATGTAACTCCTTCATACTGGAGGGAGTTAGGAAGAAACCGTGAAGATCGTATTTCCGTATTATCGCCAATGTCGCCTCCGACCCACCCAAAACTGTGCCTGGAATCGCCTCTGTTCAGGTTAAGAACTCAAAACTTTGATCTCCAAATGCGGAGTTCAATTCTATTAGAAGTCCCAAAAATTTAATGGTCCTGCTACCAGCGGTCCTGGAGATATCTACGAAAAACATGAGGGGGGGGGGGGGGCGGAATCCGCCCCCCTGTTACAAATAGGGCTAAATGACAAAAATCGACCACCTCTCGCAGCATTACTATGCATAAGAAACGCATTTCCGTTTTTTGCTTTTTTACTTCTATTTATATGGCAACCAACAATGTTCTAAGGTAATTTTTTCGCGTTTTAGACGAAAAACAAACCCATAAAACATGTGTTATAACGCCTAATGACCGTAATCTGCAGCTTGACCTCGTGACCTCGATGACCTTGGCCTGACCCAAGTCATAAACAGCTTAGAAAGGTACTTAGAAGTGTCAGACACACGAATCATATCGATTTATCGACTGCTTATGCGTTTAATATCGCAATTGTGCGCGACAATTCCCATCCATTGAGACCTTTTGACACGGTCCAAACATTTGTACTTGACCTGACCTGTGGCGTCATCGGTGACCTTGAGGTCAACAATATTATGCTTCCCTCGATACATTTTACAGGGGGGCTATCGAATTTCCGTTATAAATTTTACATTCGGTCCAGTAGTTCCGGAGATCCGGGGGGGGCAAAAATAGTAAGTCGCGTTATGTAAGTCGCGTTTATGAAATATACCCCAGTACTCGCGGGTTAAAGAGAATAGTTCACCTTTAACATGGGGTTTTGGACGGAGATAGCAGATTTGTAGTAGACGAGATCTAAAAATGGGTTTTGGTGAAAGAATACCTCCCTACGGTAAGTATTTCGAACAGAGAAATAGTGGGCCCGGTTTCATTGTCCGCTTGTTCCGGGCCACGATCGGACGATAACGCTCGCCGCCGAAGGGCAGGTACACTCTCTGGCACGTAGTCTCTGATCACGACGCCTCAGTTAATATCCGCTCAGCCGCCCGGGCGGAGCGGCTGGCTCCTTGTTCAGAGGACTGTACTTGGGCGTCAGTACGGAGCGTGGTAGAGCCCGGACGCAGCCTGTCATCGTACGATTTCTCCGTGAATACGAGAGAAACTTACTTTTTTCTCCACGTATATCCAACAGTTGTCAAACCAAAGTCATATTTCGTAGTTTTGAGCTCAATATGACTGTATGGTTGAATTTCAAGACAACTTTCAAGGTGACCTGTTCCCTTTAAGTAGTGCAGTAGTCGGTGATCTGACAATGCTCCGGTCACTAGTCTCGCGCAGGCGGTTGAAGGATTCTGGAGTCGAATTGTATCTGCCAGCGTCAAATTTCCGTCGTAGATGATGTCGCAATAGTCAAAGTGTGGTCTTATGTAAAGTAGTGTAGATGTTGTTAAGTATGGGTCTGGATAGGAATTGTGGCTATAGGATAGGATTGGTCCTTGTAAAGTGTTAATTGTCCGGATGATCGGTATGATGTGCTGGTGAAAGTGGAGGTCGGTAGAGAGAGTCAGTCCCGAGATGTTTGTGACTTGTCACAGTAGGAACATCCTGCTGTTGAAAGCAAGTACAAAGTCTCGCGTCATGTCTATTGGTGAAGGTCAGTTGTACTGTTTTCTGTGAGATGAAGGTAATACGCCAGTCGCTCCCATATTGTCTAATGGCGTATAAGTCGTTTTGTATTGATTGTCTGTTCGTTCCTGGCTGTCATAAGGGTGAGATGCATACAGGGATGGTAGTCGTCGGCATAGAACAGTGCATCATTTTGAGTTTTGTTGGAAAGGTCATTAGATACATGATATGCCAGCAGAGGTCCAAGCACTGAGCTTGAGGGCAGCCGGAGAGAAATGTTTTCAGGTGAAGACAACTAGTGCCCAACACGAAACCATTTGTGTACGGTCTTTTAAGTATGATTTTAACCATTCATAGGGAGACCCGGAGAATGTATGTATTGTATCCTTACATTTGTCAATAATCCGCATGCCAAATTTTATCAAAATATTTTGAAATGTCAAGAAAACTTATGTAAATTTTTAGTTATGTTCAATGTTGAGATATTTGATGGGTTAAGTATAACAACTGGATATTGTGTGCTGTGGTTTGGGCGATATTCCTTTGTTTTTCTGTCAATAAGTTATTATCATTATATGCCCATATATTTTATTAAAGATCAGCTTTTCCAGGATTTTGGGAGAGATTTGGGGAGAAGACTATGGCCCGATAGTTTGTGGGTCAAAACTAGAACCCTTCTACTTAAAAGTGGGCGTAACACATGACTTTTTCCAAGGAAAGGGGAATTTTTCCTAATTGTAGTGATTTGTTGAAGAGTTTGGGAGAGGGGTATTAGCAATTATTAGTGCGCACATCTTAAGTAGTTTAGCCAGTATTTTGTCAGAGGCCAGATGATTGTTTGTGTCGAGACGTTAAGGAATTTTGAGAACTTCCGACTCAGTTACTTGGACCTCTGACAATGGGGGACAGGGTGGTTCAGGAGAAGTGATGAGGGGCATTGGTTTGTTCTGTATGTCCAGTCTCGTATTGAGCAGCGAAGTGTCTGTAGAATTGCCGCTTTGTCAAGGTCGTCAGTAAGTGGAGTGCGTCTTGTCCGATGAGTGGTGCATATTCCGATTAGTTTTTCCTGCCAATGAGGCTTTTAAGGATGCTGTGATATTTATGTAGATTTTTTTCTTGGCCTCCAAAAGTTTCATAACTTGTGTCTGAATGTTGAAAGATTTTTTAGTCGTTGGTGTGTTCCTGTGGTTAAGTTTCGCTGTTGTCTCCACCGCTTTCCAATCATAGACAGATTACGTTTTTTA
Organism: Chirona hameri; assembly: GCA_036785665.1. Taxonomy (NCBI): domain Eukaryota; kingdom Metazoa; phylum Arthropoda; class Thecostraca; order Balanomorpha; family Balanidae; genus Chirona; species Chirona hameri. The sequence goes on along the minus strand of JAXIVJ010001273.1, from coordinate 2,808 downwards.
AGCAGTATGAACAGCCTCTCGTTTACGAATTTTGGCGACTTAGTTCTAAGCAAACCATGGTTTATCACTATATTTTTTTAGATAGTTTTGGAGAGGGATTGTGGCTTTGGCTGCAGTCATTACGGTACTCAGTGAAATTGTCAGTTGCTTCGTCCACGTCACAGTCCCAGCAGTCTGCCCCAGTCAGTGTCCCATCAAGAGGTCTTGTGAGTTTGTCTGGGTCCATTTGTCTATAGTCCCATATTTTGTTTAGTTTGTCCTGGAATAGATGGTGTGTCAATCTTGAGAGGACACAAACTATTGGCAGGTGGTCAATGTTAGAAAAACAGGGAAGAACACACTATCATGAACAATGGAATGATTGTATACCATCAATAGATATCTCAGGTTGCAACCCCATTGGCCCCTGTGTATCGTGATGGTTCATTTATGAGCGGTTTAGGTTTAATGCAAAAAGTTCACCATGAAGAGTAATTTCATATGGTGTTATTGGACTATGGTTATGAATATTTTGGGGTCAAGAAAAGTGTTGCCTGCATTTAAGTCCCCTAGTATTAGTATGTATCAAGGAGAGTGAACTTGGGCCCAGAGCAACGCTTTCATTTAGCTTTAAAAAGGAGGAGTGCTGGGGTTGCTGATAAGTTTGAAGTACATAGATTGTGCATATAATTAGGGTAGTATATTTAATTATGTATCAAGCACCATATCCATTCTGTTTCAATTTGTTACAAGGTGAGAAAGTCTTTTTGACTGCAAGATTATGCGCACATAGATAGGCAAACACACCTTCCATTTCATGTCCTCTATGTCTTGTTAATGGATCATTAAATTGGCAAGCGTGAAAGAGAAGATGGGACCTTGGTCATCTAGTTTAGTCTCAGAAAGCAGATTATGTCAAGTCATTGAGTGAGGAGAAGTAGGAATGCTCGTCAAGTCGGCAGCGAGATTTGATTGAATTGATGTTTCATGTGAGATGATGATGTTCTGGGTGCTGTCTCCACTAGGTGATATGGAGGACTCTTAGACAGGCATGATACAGAGGTTGCCGACCCAACAGAGGCTACCCGGTGTCCGGGACCGGGTGAAGATACAAAAGTGCTCATCAGATGTTGCAGCGCAGCAGTGGTTGTCCTGGTAACACAATCAATGATATATAACCCAGTATGATTAACAGTAAAACATATCCGTTATCTAATTCAGAGATATAACAATGGTAATAAGTGACTGGAACAAATTGAACCATGAACAATCATGTAACTAAACAACTCAGTGTACAGCACAATTTAACAAAGAGACTGGCTCTTTCAACAATCAAGGTCGACGGAACACAACGAACTTAGATACCAGGTAAAACAACAGTCAACAGGTAGCGCATGATTTAAAAAATACGTTGAGAACTTATGACCAATTACAAAAATGCAAATAAAAATGCATATTTCTTAAACAAGAGTAAAAGTACAGACCCACATCAATCAGCAAGAGAAGGATGTGAACAAAATAAGTGGAACAAAATAAAACGAGTTAACACAATCGGAAACAGCGTGTATACACCAGGAGATATAACAATGGTAATTAGTGACTGGAACAAATCGAACCATGACAAATCATGTAACAAAACAACTCAGCTTACCAGCAACAATTTAACAAAGAGACCAAGACAAGAAGCACGCACGCACATCGTAAAGGGTAAACAAACCAGTCCCAGTCCCCCCGCTCGCCACACACTCGCCCTGCACCAGGGCTACCATATTGTCAGCTCCCCACTCGTCGGCGGCCGCTCGTTCCTCGCTCGCCAGCAAGAGAGCACAGGAGGCTCTTTTTTTCTTTTTTTTTTTGCATAGTTATTAATAACAGATAACTATAAGTCTAGCCGAACTCGCGTCATCCAAAATGGCGTACGAGATTATCGCATGAAGCTTACGCGGCGCATGCTTGTGCTTGTTATGAGCAACGTGCGGACATCCACGTAATATTGTGCTTCCGCCACAAGTTTACGAACGTGTCGCTGACTTGCCAACAAAGTATGGCTTACACATACACTTGTTACACATAACACAATACACATGTTATAACACATACGAGCAGATCGTAATCATTTTACAATAGGCCCCTATTCTTTATGTCAATATTACTAATGCAAAACTAGGTATTGGTATTAAGATAGCGTTTGACTTGTTGATTCGACGAGTTGTGGACGAGGGAACTCGACTTCTGATCTTCTAAATATTTGTATTTTTGACAACGCTAGTGGGTAAAAACGAATCCTCGTCGAAATGAGTTTACAGTGTAGTGTAGTCACGGCGATAGCCCTGGGATGCTGTTATCTCCGAACATGTCGACTCACATTTGTGACGTCAGAAGCCTATTCGGTTTTGACCAATCGACTGGCTTCATGGAGAGAGAGATGGATGGAACTTATCGAATGACCTCCGAATCCATTTGCCCATATAACACTATTGTACGCAAAATTTACTATTGCTCCAGGTCCGCTTACCCGTAGCTAATTTCTGCCACGCCAAGTACTCGACACAATTATAAGACTTACATACGACCACACTTAGACTACTGCGACTGTATCTACGACGGTCATCTGACGACTATCTGGACGACTGAGATGGGGAAAGACTGCAAAATAGAGCTGCGAGGATAGTTACTAACAACTACGCGGACATCACACATAGCTGAGCTTGAACTGGGATGGGACAGCCTGAAGACGAGTGCGTAAAATTCACAGACTACTGCCTATATAGAAAGCTTAAAGACAACACAACTCACATACCAGACTACATAGACATATGATTCCAGAGA